>PVHP010041017.1:0-15571 GCA_004024765.1 Zapus hudsonius | reverse complement strand
CATTTTCAAGCAGAGAGACAAAGAGAGAGAGAGAGAGAGAGAGAGAGAGAGAGAGAGAGAGAGAGAGAGAGAACCAGAGCCACCACTTTGTGGGTCTAGCTTATGTGGGTCCTGGGGAATTGAACCCAGGGCCTTAGGCACTGGAGGCAAGTGCCTTAACCGCTGAGCCATCTCTCCAGCCCCAAACAACATAAATTTTGACCAAAACCTCTGCCACATATTCTTCCCACACTAGTGACTGGAGAACTCTAACTCCCCATGTTCTCTTAAATAATAAAGTCTCCCACTATACCTTAATATCTTGTTGTCTATGATTTTAAATCTTTAACTTTGTAGACAAGAATTTGGGTACTCCTTAAATTTTGGGGTGCATTGGAATTTTTGCTGGGAATTACCAAAATTCTGATCCTCAGCTCACTCAGTTACAGTTACTTTTGGGTAATGTATCAGTTAGGACTTTCCTAAGGTTTTTCCTTCCCCTAGAAGCTATCAACTCTACTACATCAGTAGTAAGGGCAGGGGAAACCTCAGGGTGGCCTTAACAAGAAATTCCTTTGATGCTTTTATTTGTGTAGAAGTCAACTCAAGAATCTTGGCAGAAATTTCTGCTGTATGAACTATGGCATAAAATATGTAAGCTCTGTAGACAGCCATTTTCCTCCTATTCAAAATGAAAAGTATCACTTTTGCTTGTACATTTTAGATAAAAGGCTGGTATTTCTCTGTAACAACAATGATAAATATACGAACGCTAATTAGATATTGTTTCAACCATAGGTTGGTAAATTTAAGTAAAAGCTGTCAAGTAGATGTTTACTAATTTTTTTTCCAACATGAAAGTTTATTTATACTGTTGAATAGGAAAGCTTTAAAGTCATGAGCTAAAAAATATGCATAATTATATCCTAAGATATGATTTCCTATTAGACTTTTAAAAGCATTTTTATTAAATTTTTTTTGGAAAATATCTTTCAATGAGTGACATGAGTAAGTTCAGATGTAGGCCTAGACACACACGATGATTATGTACATGTGTACTGATCTCTTTTAGAAGTCTATGTATGCATACACCGTTTTATTTTTGAAACTAAAAATATAGAATAAAATTTAGACTGTTAATGTGAAACCTGTGCTTTTTTTTGTCATTGTTGTGCAATACTCAATTCTGAGTTGAACATCAGATCAACACACATGGATTTCATTTTTAGTTGAAATAAGATGATTTCTATCCCTGCTCTCAATAGTTATGAAGCAATGAAAGTCTTGATTATACATGTAAGAAGCTGAAAACTATGGCAAAATATGTTTTTATTCATAACATTCTCTCCTCTTCCAGGGTAGACAACCAGTCTAGGGGACTATTGCTAAATCTCCTCTTGATAGAGATAGTCTTAGAGTTTACAAATTCTTCCTTTTCATTCAAGGTTGTCTCAACCACAACTCCCCTTTACTTTTATAGCTGAAGTGAAATTTTTCCTTTTCTTCTGAAGGCTTTCTGGGTGATTCCACGAAAACGCAAGACTCGCTGACTCGCTGACTTCTTTCTTCACTCTTAAACCAAAGAAGCAGTTGAAACACGTGCAGATTTCTGTTGACAGCATGGTTTTTCCAAGGTTTAGTTTCCTTTAAAATTCAATTCTTAACTCAACCTGAGTCACTCTGTAGGCAGGATCTCCCCTTCCCTAGAATTAAGATCCCTGGAAGGATTAAACCTGAACCAAGCTCACAACCTTAAAGCAGCCTTAATACTCATCCACCACGACTCAGGGAACTGAGCGGAAGAGGGGGCGGAAAGATTGTGAGAGCCATGGTGGGGGAGACTATCCAGAGGCATGGCACCCCTCAGTAACAACACACTTGGGCCAGGAGAACCTGGCTGAATACTAGGCTATCCATGGTCCCCTGTCACAAGGACTGATCCATACGACCCATGGAGGAGGTTATCCAGTGGTTTGGGGAAGGGGGGCAGCGGGGAATTGGGGATAACAACTCATTGTGTGCCCACTAAATATTGTAACTCATTATGGACAATAAAAAAAAAAAAACCTGAACCTGGTGTGTGGTTGGTCAGCTCAGCCCCAAAACTTGGCATTAGGTCTGCTTAGCTTCCCACTCAGTGACCTATAAATGCACATTCACTACACGGAATACTTAGCTATAAATATAACTATAAAAAGAATATGAATTAATACACTCAATAACATGCATTTCTAGAGAATTACAATGAGTGTCGATCACCCGAAGTAACATACATTATTATATTTGTATAATACACTTGAAATTATGATTGTTTTATTATTTTCTTTTTTTGCATGTTTATGTGTGTGTTGTGTGCTCCCATGTATGTGGATGCATATGTGTGTAGGTGTACATACGTGTGTGGAGGCTAGGAATCCTGCCAGGTGTCTTCCTCAATTGCTTTCCACATTATTTTGAGATAGAATCTTTCCCTCAAAAGGTTCACAGATTCAGTTCACAAATCTTTCACCAGAGAAGTTGACAGATTCAAGCAGATCTGCAGGAATCCTCTGTCATTGCTTCCTCAGTGCTGGGATCGCAGGCACTTTGCATCCACCATGCCCTGATTTCACTTGGGTGACGACAATCCAATCCCAGGTTCTTACGGTTGGGCACTTTACTGACTGAGCAATCAACGATAGCCCCAAACTATAAGATTACCAAAGAGAAGAAGAGCAGACTGACAATGCAGAGGTTAAATGAGGATGGGGTGACAGGGACTGAGCTGTGATCTTGGATCTCCTGTGGTGAGGTAGGGTCTCAATCACTCTAGCTGAGACTGACCTGGAATTTACTACATAGTCTCAGGCTGGCCTCAAACTCACATCGATCCTCCCAGGTGCTGGGATTAGAGGTGTGGCCACCACGTGGATGTACAGCTGGATTATAGTAACAGTTCTTTAAAAACATTTCTCCTTTTAGATATTACTGTTGAAATAGCTGACAATGTCTCTCTTCCTTCATAAGGCCACATTTATTCAGCATTTACACATTAATTTACCAGTTCTTGTAATTTTAGAAAACAGTAACAGGGAAGTCTGTTTAAACCCAGAAAGGCTCTAGCAAAATAATACAAAGTACTTTCATGATGAAATACATTTGATTGTGAGTACTGAGGTACCGTCTCAGCCCATTGGGACAGCGCTGACAGTATCCGATGGCTTACGAACAAGATGACTTGTGTCTTTCAGTCCTGGAATCAGGATGGCAAATCCCAGATGATGGCATGGGCGTATTTGATGTCTGGTCAGGGCCTGTGACTTGGATCACAGATGGCACCTGCTTGCTCTGTCCTCACGTGGTGGAAGTGGCGAGGGGTCACTAACCCCTCTCACAGTGGTAAACTTTATGACCGAAGAGCCTCCCAAAGCATTCTCCTCTTAATAGCGTGTGGGTTAGGGTTTTGTTATAGAATCTGGGGGGGGGGTCATGACCACTTACGGGGACATGAGCAATAAGTGTCTTCATGAAAGACATCCTTCTCATTGACACAGGCTGGGTCTTTCTTTCTGCTGCTCACATCTACTCAGCTTCAATGGATTTTCCTGACAGCGTTTTTCTATTTTCCTTCCTCTCCTCATTGTTCCCCTTTCCAGATGTGGTCCTGGTTTTTATTTACTCACAGCTTTTTAAAAAGCTGTTTATAAACATCACATCAGTTGTTTCTTGTTCTTTGCCTCCTCCAGAGAAATTGTAATTTGCAAAGGCTTAATTGGGATCTTTCGGGACCCTGTGCACTTTAGGCTTTTAATACATACCGTTAGCACAATATAATCTCCAGATTTCTTAGTTCTTTCAAAGTTTCTTCCCCAAATCCAGTCCCTTCACACAGTTCTAGTTTCTTCGAGTGTTTCTAAAAGAAGTCTGAAAAAATACCAGATAACCGTTATTATTACATCAAAGGCAAAGCTCTCACCGCACCACCATTTAGCATTGTGGTTGACTTAAGTTTTTAAAAAGCAAATGCTGAAACTCATTTGGATGTTATTTTCATAATAAGCCATTTTAATGATCACATGTGTTGTTGTTTTAAGGGCTCATTTCATAATTGAAAGAGTAGACTTTGGACTGTCTTGGTGATTTGCTTCATGGAACTCCTTCCTCGTTATGCACTAAGCTGTTTATTGATCAGCCTGACTACACGGTCTGGTTTTGTTCACTTTGATTTCTTTTGTGTTTAAAGTTCAGGGTTTAAAGTTTGAATCCTAAAAATGAAGATGACTGCTTTTGGTTGTTTGTTTGTTTATTTCTCCAACTAGATATCTAAACATTTCCAGGCTGCAAAGGGAAGAAAGAAAGGGAAAAAAAGATGAGAGCGATATCCTGTCAACACGTTTGCGTATTAAATGTGGAGCCCTGGGATGAACAAATCTGTTTGAGATTGTATGGCAAAGGCTTATATTTAATACTGTAAACTATACTTAGTTTCCCCCCATTGGGTTTGAAAGATTCTCAGCCTTTAGAAGTCTCCTATCACGCTAATGACGGGGAGCTGATATGCGTTTAAGTATGACATACTATGATGCAAATAGTCTCTCCCTGTTTATTTTTTTAATTCCATTGAAGAAGTTCTAATTCACGTTGCTGAACTGACAGATTTGTGGGTGGGGCTCTACATTGACAGTAACAGTTGTGGAGGGGGTGCTTAGACATTGCAGAACCTTTGGGGAGGGTCCTCTGTTCTTTCAACAGGTTACCTGAGAGAGGAAACATACATGTAGCAGTATGAAAAAAGTCACAATTGGGACATCTGGCAAATAAGCTGCTTGGCATATGTTTGGTTCATTTGTGACTGGAGCACAGGAGCAGAGGATAAGGATGGAGAAGGTAGAGGATGGGTCACCATGAGTCAAGTTCCAAGGGTCGTCAAGGTCAAGACCGACCTGGATGTTTGATCAAAGACAAAAACATCAGTGCTGGGAAAGCCATCGATCGGAATCTAAAGACAGAAGACAGACTACAGAGTGTGTGACAAAGTCCTTTACATTTCCGACACTGAGAACTGCCATCACCAGCTTCCACTACCTTTTACTATTTTTAAGGATTTGTCTCCTTACTGCCATGGGGGGGGGGTGCACAAAGAGATAGCCTCTGCTAAGTCACTATCCGTTTTCTGTATTTTTTTTCTTTTGCTTCAATTTTCAGAAATGTTCCTGTGCTGAAAGGGTAGCAATGAAAATTGTCAAGAAAACATTCAAAACACTATTTGACTTGGGATGAGCTGATGATTTTTAAACACGTGTCCAAACAATTTAACCTACACATTTGTAATATGTACATTATAAAATTGTTACTAAGGAAGGAAGTTATTACAAATTACCCCATTTCATAATATGCCTATTATATGTGATTCATGGTCATCACCATTTTACTCCATATGGTTTATGTTCAGTACTACTTCTTTTAAATAGTCAATTCTTGGAGATTATCTGTTTTAAAATGCAAACAGCTACCTGCTTCTCAGAAGGTCCAGCTTTCTTCTCGGAAACTATATGTCGATGCAAAACAGCCTGAGTGGTCTCTGCAAGGCAGTTTGGAAATTATATCCTCCTTAAGCTTTCATAGTCAAGCAAATAGCTTTGTCTTCCCATCTCAAATTTCATACTTTTTATTTTTTATTGCAGTGTCACAATGTTGACATATTTCATGTGCAACTTATTCCAATTTTGATATTTTTCTAAAATTAAAAAAAATCTTAAAAAAAAATAACTGCACCTTGTCAGGTTTGGTTCTACACTGATCCAGCAAGCAATAATTCAATGGCTGGAAGATAAATTTCATTTTCCTGTAGAGACAGAGTCGTTCTTTATTTAAACATTTTTTCCCCCTGTCATGTGTTGCCTTACTTCACATTGTGCCCACTAAACTGTTTGTAAGATCAAAGTTCACATGTGTTTTATAGAACTTCTCTCCCCCCACTTGGCCTCATGCAGAAAGCATTGTATGTAATCTATGAGGACTGCAAAGGGCATCGTTGCCTTGGCACACTGCCATGCCCCCACTCGTCACATGCATCTGCTGTGACTAACGAGCCTGTCCCAGAATTGGCACAGGCAGAAAGAAGCCAGCAGATGGACATTTCATTCTTTCAAGACAGTTGTATTGTATCCTTGGTGAAAGGCACGATTTTCTGCATTGAGTTGATCCCCAGCTCAAGGCCTTTCTGCTGTGATTCAGTTGCTATCTTTAACCTCAGGATCTGCACCCTTCACAGACCAGGGAAGTGGGAACCCTCTGTGGGGAGTGAAAACTAAAGCATGTGAGGGGTGCCCTGCATGCTGGTCGTCATGAAGCTGACCCTTGGGTCGTGGGGAGGCTGTGTCAGCCATCAGCTGTGATGGAGATGCCCATGTGTTACACTCTTTTAAAATATTTATTTATTTGCAAGGAGAGAGAGGGAGAGAGAGAAAGAGAAAGAGAGAGATAGATAGATAGAGAGAGAAGGAATATGGGCACACTTGAGCCACCAGCCACTGCAAACAAACTCCAGATGCTTGTGTCACTTTGTGCATCTGGCTTCATGGGTACTGGGGAATTGAACCTGGGTTGTTAGGCTCTTTAGGCAAGTGCTTTAACTGCTGAGCCATCTCTCCAACCCCCCCATGTGTTTTTATCCCACAGAACCATCCACAGACTCATGGCCTCTCTTGAATTTGGAATGTTTCATTGCTAGAATTAGATGCATCCACCTATTCCAGTTTTTCATTCCCGTATTCCACATACAATCATATGTTTTGGTTATGGATGTTATTATATACACATTTCTATGCATGTGTGTGTATTTGTGTGTGTTTGTATGTGTGTGGTGCATACATGTGGAGGCCAGAGGACAACCTCAGGTGACATTCCTCAGGTACATCATCCACCTCTTTTTGAGGCAGGGACTTTTTAAAAATTAATATCTTTATTATAAGTAATATACATTGTATGAGCAAATCTTTTGATGGTCCCCCCATTTCCCTCCTCTCTGTCCCCAACCCACTGGGGTCCCTCCTCGATGAACATACTGGATCTGTCCATTGGGTAGGGGGTTATGAACTGCACCAGAGGTAGCCAGTTTTTTTCTTCCCCCTTGTGTATTGTTGCTGAGGGGTCAATGTCTCTGGATATTCTCCCCCACCATGGCTCTTACATTCTTTCTGTCCCTTCTTCTGCTGAGTTCCCTGAGTCATGGTGGGTGAGTTTTAAGTCTGCTTTATTGTTGAGATCTTAAGTATCTCTGGACTTCTGCTTTGGGTTGTGTTGGGTATTGTTAGTGTCTGTCTCCATTTTGCTTTCATGGGTTATCAGACTTGCTGTGGTGATTGGTCTCCTGTTTATCTCATCACTTCCTCATAGGTTTCATTTGGGCTCTGTATGATAGGCCAGGGGTGGTTCATCTCCTGCCAGGATGTCAGCCATCATTCCATGTCTTGTTGGTGGGATTGGGTTGTTCACAGCTCTCTCACTGTCTTCTGAAAAAATACAAACAGTATCTCCATCAGAGAGTGAGATCAGTATAGATTAAATGAGACAAACATTGCTATTTTGGCAAGATTAAGGGACTTTTATTAGCCTGAAGATCACCAATTAGGCTTGACTAGCTGGCCAATGGACCCTAGTCCACCTCTCCTGTCTCTTACGTTCTAGGATTACCAGCAATGCCACCACACCTGGCATTTTACTGGGTACTGGGGATCAAACTCAGTTCCTTAAGCCTATGAAGCCAATACTTTACTGACTGAACTCCTCAGCCTGTGTGTATCATTTTAAAAACCGGTTTTCTGTGATTTCTTTCTGAATATTTACCTGTTCTTCCTTATTCAACAAATGCTATCTCTCTGGGTGCCTGTGTCATCCTGTGTCCACTGAAGTACGTGATTTAGGACCTGGGACCTTGTGGACACACTTCCCTGCCCATGGCCTTACAAGTGCTGCAGCTCCCTCCACGTGACTGCTGTTCCCAGACTAGACACCTTGAAGCCTTGCCTCCTCACCCTGTTCTCTGCCTCAATAGGCTCCCTGGGTGACCCTTTGGCTGTCAGTTCAGTATTAATGCTCTTGGAAATAGGGGCAGCTTGGGCACTCCATTTAAAAAAATAATTTATTTAGCACGTGTGTGTGTGTGTGTGTGTGTGTGTGTGTGTGTGTGTGTGTGTGTGTGTGTGTGTGTAGGTCAGAAGACAACTTTTGGGGTGATTCTCCCCTGTTGTAGTTACCTTCACATTCTGGGACTAAATATCCAACCCAAAGCAGCTAATAGGAGGACCTCCTACACTCGCTCATCCTGTCTGGGATTCTTCTACAGTGTGCTTCTCCTGCAGAGAGCACCTCAAGTTCAAGTGCAGGGTTCATTAACACAGAGTGCCTGGCAGTCTTCATTCTCAGAGTTTCTGATTCAGTAGGCCTGGGTGGAGGCTAAGAGTTCTCATCTTTAACAGGGTCTAGGTTCCAGGCAGTTCTGATCTTAAGTCAAGTGCAATTTTAAACTAGCCACCTGGCACCCCATCCTCAGCAAAGGGAAATCTTCAGCTAGCCACAGAGAGGGTTAATGTGTGTGGGAAGGTAAAATAAGAAGGCATATTAAATTTATTTTTCCAAACTCGAACAACTCATTGAAAAGCACAAGAGCTAAAGGCAGTCTTTCCCTGGTGTCCTTGGGAGACTATGTCCCAGGATCCCTGCAGATGCCAAACTCTGAGGATGCACAGGTCCCCTCTCTAACGACACAACCTGTACACATCCTGCTGAAGAGTTTCCATCATCACCAAGTGACAGTGCTATCATTCAGAATAGACACACCGTACAGATAAATAGCTGTTATGTTGTATTGTTAAGTGGTATTGTGACAAAGAAAAATGTCAGAACATGTTCAATACAGATGTAACTTTTTTCCCCCCACAAATGCTTCTGATTTGTGGGTGGTTGAATTCATGGACGTGAAACCTACAGAGAGAGAAAGCTGGCTGTACATACCAGCTTAAGTTGCGTACAGGATAACAATATGAAATTTGAAAGAAATTAACATTGCTGTCTTATATCCGGCTCAACCCAGTGACATCAGGCACCCATCCCTGTCTTGCTTAGTTGACATTTCTTCGCCCTATTCCTTCGCAACATTTACTACACGGCAATATCTTTAAAGGAAATGAGGCTTTTTAAAGGTTTTGTATGAAAATCTACTTAGTTGAAACTTAGGAAAAAAAATGGACCTTGCTGCTTTGGAAAGCTTTCGTCTGCTTTTACATACAGCGTTAGAGGGATCTCACTGATCACTTAATTATGACTCCCTGGAGGAAGGGGCCATGTTAATGAAATACTCCTGAACACCAAAAGCATTTTTTTTTCCCAGATTCAAATGCCAAGTCACAAAATAGCCAAAATACTCCTTTTAAAAATGGACCCCTGCTTCCCCTTTGGAAGGGATCTGTGTGAGCCAGGAAGAGGTCTGCCAGTATATCAACCTAGTAATAATACAGTGTGGATAATTGGTCTACAGACTGTAAACCTTTTGAAACCAGAAGTAGCACTAAGCTACTTTGTTTCCCAAACTTCGTGATTAAATTTATTATTTTTTTCAGTTTCCTAATTTCAACAGAGACGTCTCTGCCCCATTTAGTTAGAAGAGACTGGCACAGAACATCAGACCCTTTTAACACGGAATGCTGCCTCCTCTGTGACTGGACAAGCCAAGAATTGTGACCATCATGTGACTTGGAAATCATTATTGTCTCTCAGTACCACGTGGCTTCCTTGTCTTCTTTGTCCTGCAAAACGTTAATGTGGCTCAGCAGTACCCTGCATCTCCTTCCACCTAAGAGGCAGGGAGCTAATTAACGCAGCCACCACCGCTGCAATCTGCAGCAGTCACCTCTGGATGCTTGTTAGAAGACCTCTGAACCAGGGGTGACATTCTGGAGAAAGCTCCGAGGAAAAACATATAAATGCAATAAAAGTCACAGAGCCACGTATGCAACTTGGTCAAAGTAAACATGACCCCAAAGATCAGACAGGAGGGTGGGAACAGCATGGATCATTGCTGGCTGCTTAAGTATTTGTAAAGCAAAAGACTAAAAGCAGAGGCAGGAGAGAAACTGATAAAGATTAAAATGTATCTGCCCAAGCTATTAATCCAGGCAATCAAGATGTCCTGGGGTGGTCTATGTAGAATAATATCATTTTTTGGATATTTCAAAGATGTTCTGGATATTTAGAAACATGGAATTTGGAGATTGGATAAGTTCATGTCTCTGAAAAGGTTTGAAAACTTGCAGAATTCTGTAGTCGTTTGTAAAACAAACGTAAAATCGATGCTTTCCTCCTTCCCTTCCTTCTTTCTTTTCAGACAGGTCTCACAATGTAACCCAGGCTGACACCTTCAACTTTTGATCCTCCTGCCTCAGCCTTCAGAGTGCTTAGGTCTCAGCTGTGTTTGCTAGCGTGTCAGGCATTGTTTTCTTAAGGATATGAAATGTAAAAGTATGATATTTTTAAAGTAAAAAAAATTACGAGTATCTACCATGCCTTCCTTTCCAATTATCTGTAGATGAAACTGTGTTTCACGCCGAATTTGACAAGGGTTCTACTCTTGCTTTTGCACAATGAAGTCTCTTCTACACATTGTGGTCATTTTATTTCATGACATCTGAACACCTTTTAATTGTAAAAATTTTCAATGCCACTTTGAATTCAGTCACAACAAGGTTTTTCTTTGCCCTAAATCTTCATTGATTGCACTGGGATGATTAGGAAAATCTGAGATGTTTTACGAGAGAGAGAGAGAGAGAGAGAGAGAGAGAGAGAGAGAGAGAGAGAGAGAGAGAGAGAGAGAGAGAACAAAAGCCTGAAATGTCTTAAGTGTGGAATTTACAGTAGTTAACTTTCAATGGAAGGTTTTGTAGGTTCTGTCTTAATTTTTGTGGGAAACTTTTGTTAATTTTGAACTATGTCCCAAATGCTCAGAAGATTGAAGGAAGGAGCCTGAAGGAGGGAAGGTGACTCACTGGCTTTGGGTCTCTCCCCAGCAGGTGCCCAGCGGGGTGGTGGTACCCCCTCCTCTCAGGGGCACTCTGGAGAAGAACTGCATTTGATCTTTTCAAAATCAAGAGGACCTTTTACTTCCACTTGAAATGTTCAAAAGTAGGAACTTAAAAAAAAATCTCACGAGACATTATTAAATAAGGTATGAAATTTAGTGTCCCAAGTTAAAAAAAAAGAGCTCTGTAAACCTACTGAATTAAACTCAATGTCAAGGATTCAAGAATTTTTTTCCTAGTGCCAAAAAAAAAAAAAAAGGTAGGAGAACACTAGCAAGAGAGAATAATAAAGTCAGGAAACAGAACAGAGGGCCTTAGTGTCTGTCCAGGGGGACTACCATCTTTTAATATAGTCACTTAAAAATACATGCATTGCTACATTTTTCATTAGCCTTAATTTTTTCATCAATCATGTTAATTTATACAGAGGGCACTTAATAATAGCTAATTAACACTTATGACTTTTGAAATTAAAAGACCTTTGGAGAGATTACTGCTGATTGGAGGAAAGAATTTTTTTTTTCCTGCTCCTTTCTGTTTTAGAAAAGAGAGACAGAGATAGCAAGAGGGTTTGGGGCCTGAGTGAGATGGAAAGAAAGCATCTCTGGCCTTATGGATGGTTTGGCAGGTGCAATAGACTCAGAGATGGGCTTCAACGCCACCCTAGGAAAATGGCTCCACTGTGCACCATCTGCCTTGAACTAAATAAACAAATAAAAAATTATGGATAAGTAGATTGAGACCTAAAGGAAATTTATAAGGGACTCTGAACAATGTTAATAAACACAGAAAAAATATATTTAATCCAGGCAATCCTGGTATATTTACTTTCTTGGAGTATAATCAATTGAATAAAAAAACCTGAATTTACAAAATCGAACCTTTTCATGAGAAAGGGTTGTTTATATCTGTTAGTTTGATCCATTGACATCAGTTTCTGAGTTAACTCTGTGTTAAGTTAACCAACTGTGCTGAACTGTATCATTTAAAAAATGCAGAGAATATGCGTCAGGTTATAGTCTCTGCATTATAAAGGTAGATTTTTTTTTAAAACTTGGGAGGGGATGATGAGGGCAGGGTCTCACTATGTAGTTTAAGCTGGCTTTGAACTAGAGATCCCCCACTTTATACATTACAGGCATATGACACCCACCACATCTGGCATGAAAGGAGATTTTTAACTGTCTTTTTTTACATCTACTTTTAGTACACTTTTAATAGGGTCCTTGTTTTATGTGATTAGATTGTGTATGTGTGTGTATGTATGCATATTATATTAAAAACTATGTAATAGTCAATGTATATGCAGTATTTGTATAAATGATATTGCATGTATATCAAGAAATTTATAGATGATAGATTATAGAATTAATTTCTAAATTAATTCATCTATAAATTTGTCAACCAGTAGATGTCTCCCTTCTCTGACGGAAGGTTCAAATCTATAGAGCTGCCTGAGGTTTTCATCAAATCTGGCATTTATTTATTAATTTTACTGTTTTGTTTTCTATGAATGGAGAATTTGTGAATTTCAGAAAGGGAAACGTTTACTATGAAGCGTCTCCCATTCTTGCCAGTGTTCACATGTTGCAGGCGGCTGTGGCCTTCAGTGCAACATTGTTGCACGAGGCACTGTAAGTGGATTTCACGACAGATTCTTGCCTCTGTCAGATCTCCTGAGTGTTTCCATTCTTACTGAAATTCTACAGGGAGCTCAGGATGTCTTACGCGCTTTCTTAAAGTACCTAGATTGAAGGCAAGGTTTCTTACATGGTGGCATCTTACTACATTCCAACTTGCTTTTGTGCCTTTAACCACAGTGAGATCAGGGTGGAATCTTCCTATGTGAAAATAAAAATAAGAAACCCTCACCTAGTAAGCATGTTGATTTTTTAAAAGAACCCAAGACAATCTTTTTGTAGACTTGATACTCAGTTTTCATTAGTATTTAGATGCAATAGAGGTGGTCAAAAGAGAAACTTCTGGAAGAACAACCTTTTGTTTTTAGGTGGTATCAATAAAACTTTGTTCTCAGGTGACACACTTTGCTTCATCTACTTTGAGCACGTTCTATTTCACCCCAGTTGGTTAAATGAGTTAACCAGTTTGAGCCAATTGAGACACACACTGGCTGGAGTTCTTGGTGGCACATTGTTCCAAGACCCTCTCCCACCCGCTCTCCTCTCCTTACATATTTGGAACGCCTTCAGGTAGGAACATAAAACTAACCTTTCCAAAAGCGCCCTTCCTGATGGAGGGAATCCCTCTGCCAAGTCCCTTGGCAACCAACACAGCTTTCATCCATGCTGAATCTAGGTGGTAAAACATATTGACACCTATATAATCAAGGACTGGTCTGTTTCACAGTCCAACACTCATGGTATATAATCATTCAAAAATTAATTGAGGTTTGAAACTTTTTGATAATTTCATAGTAATCCTTTAGGGCTGTGCTCCACCATATGGTAACCTCCAGCTATATGTGGTTATTCAAACTTAAATCCACAAATGAAGTAAAATTTTTTTAAAAAATCAGTTCACCCATCACCCTGACCACATCTCAAATGCTCAATAACTTCATGTGACTGGTGGCTACTGTATTGGACAGTCCTGGTATCAAACATTTCCTTCATTGTTGTGAATTCTATTGGATACTGTGACTTTTTTTTTACAGTTTGGGGGTATACTGGTTCCAAGAAAACTATTGGATTGTTTGATTAATAGCCTGGAATTCTAGAACATGGTCCAATGGAGCTGGAAGAAACCCTGGATGATGTCTGGGATGAGCTCTCTGTTCACAGTGGCCGGAGGGTGGCCCAGTAACTCACTGTGTCCTATAACTAGCTACTGGTATATCTGTTTTAATTCTTTGGCGTGCTTTTCCTTCACCAACATGACTTGTAAATGATCCCTAATTCTTTTTAAAGTTGGTGCCATGCAAAAATAGAATTAATGAACGTCTCTTTCTTTTCTTTATCACACACCTCCATGAACATCTGTATTTGTTTCTGTCCACTTCCTTTGGAGTGCATTCATATACAGTCTAAACCCTTACTGTCACTTAAACTTTTCTTTCCAGGAGGTTAGGACCATCTCAGTCACTAAAGCCAAGGCCGTTCCTTATTTTTTAGTCTATTTAAAAATTTTATTTGAGCAGAAAAGGAGGCGGAAAGATTGTGAGAGCCGTGGTGGGGGAGAATATCAGAGACTTGGCACCCCTCAGTAACAACACACTTGGGTCATGAGAACCCAGCTGAAGATTGGGCTATCCATGGTCCCCTACCACAAAGACTGATCCAGACAGCCCACGGAGGAGGATATCCAGCTGACTGGGGATGGGGAAGGGGGGCAACGGGGAATTGGGGAAAACAACTCATTGTTGGCCCACTAAACAGTGTAACTCATTATGGACAATAAAATAAAGAAAAAAAATTTTAATTATTAATTTTGAAATATTCTAAAGAATACTTGTCTCTGTGTTCTCATTTATTCTCATTTCCTTCTGCTTTCTGTCATCCACTTTCTTCTCCACAATATTCCTCTTTGGCTCCTCTTCTCTCATCATTGAAATGGAGCCTCTCAAGGATCCTCTCCTCCTAATTGCTGATCTCTCTAAAGCCTCTACTCGGAAATTTTATGCACTTGGGAACTTCAGCTCCCCTCCAGGTGATCCACTCTGTCTATAACTCTAACACTGACTGAGCTACTGGTGAGCTTGGGTCCCAGGCTGGCAGCCATGCAGGAATTTAAAGTCAACTCCCTCTCTGCTCTAGATGGTTCTCCACCCCCCTCAGTTTCCGTCTCTCTTGCACATCCTAGTTTGGGAGAGACCAAATCAATCTCGGAGCTGAATTACAATCTTGACCACCGGGATGACCAGCTGTCCTCGCTTTTCTGAGGTGGAAAGTTTGTCTAGGAGGGACTATTCGTATTAAAACCTGAGGCACCAGATCAGCTGGTCACCGGACTCACTATTCCTTCTTGCTCTCACATCTAAACCATCACCGCTTTATGATGTTCTTTTATTTCCAGTCAATAATGTTTCCCCAATTTTCCCTGCCCTCCTCCACCTTTTGTTTAAGCCCGTTATCTCTCATCAGACCCTGGGTAATTAATGCACCCTAACCTTCAATTATATTCCTTCCTTCAGTTATATTTTCAAACCACTGTAGTCATCTCTCTTATTCAGTTTTGCTTCATGTGTTTTCAGCTAACCATGGTTAACTATGATCCGAAAATGTTACATGGAAAATTCCAGAAGTATTTAAGTAATTAATAAGTTTTGCAGTATAAAACCTCATTCCTTCTGGCTCTATCCTTTCCAGGATGAGGTCATCACTTTCTTCAGCGTGTCCATATCTTATGTGCTCCCTTCCCAAGGAGGGGAAAGAGGGGGGTGGTCATATCATTCTTAATAAAGAACACTGTTACAATTATATGATTTTGGGCTGGAGAAATGGCTCAGTGGTTAAAGACATTTGCTTTCAAAGTCTGATGGCCTGGGTTCAATTCCCCAGTATCCACATAAAGCCAGATGC
>PVHP010041016.1:0-15593 GCA_004024765.1 Zapus hudsonius | reverse complement strand
GATATAGCGAGTGAGCTGTGGCCCATATAACCCTACCACCCGACAGCAGGCCAAAAGATGAGACCATGGCAAGAGATGAGCCACCACAGTCATATTGTGGAGGATCCATATGGAACCCTGCAGAGAAGGACGGGATAAACAAGGGACCCATAGCCACAGCCATTCAACCAACTCAGGATAAGCCTAATGTGTTTGTGTTATTCAGGATACAACGAGAGAGATGTGGCCCATCTAATCTTACCAACCAACCTTAGGCCGATGGATGAGATCCTGACAAGAGAGGAGCCACCACAGTCATATCAGGGAGGATCCATAGGAAACTCAGCAGACAATGAATGATGAACAAGGGACCTAGAACCACAGTCATTCAATCAACACAGGATAGGCCATTGAGACAGGAACCAAGGATTTTCGACACAAGGACCTCTAAGCTCGCAACATTAAAGCAGGGGAATTCGGGATAACAACGCATGGTTTGCCCACTAAATAATGTAACTCATTATGGACAATAAATATATATTTAAAAAAAAGTGTTCATGATTATTATAGATAATGTAAAAAGAGATATGATGGGCATATCCCCACACTTACATTTATAATGCTTCAAATTTAAATGAACTTCAAAATCTTTTATCCTTTGAATGAGATAAAATCAGTTTTCCTACAACTTTTTCCCTAAACAGTTTCCTCTGTGAAATGGATAGGAAGGTAGAAGTAGGCTTTATTCTTCTCTTTTGTCTCTGCTCTGGAATCTAGGGATTCACTCTTCTACTCCAGGACAAGCTGGATTAGTGAGCCCCATGGCTGCTGCGGGCAGGGTCCTGTCTCCCTCGGTGCTTCTCCTCTTCTTTTTATCCACCAATTTTTTCTGGAGCAGTGGATTCCCTTTCTTAGTGCAGGTAACCAGAGAACACAGGGTTCTGCAGGGCTGACCCTCACATGGATTTTTGCCCCAAGTTTAGTCCAACTTCTATCTTGATGTCACTAAGTGACTTCCTCAGGACCTCTACTTCTTTACTGGCCCATCCAAAGGAACTTGTATGATATGAGGGCCAAGCAGGGTTGCTGCTGTGAATGAGATCTGAGATGATATGCAGCTCAGTGTTTTGGGCACTGCTCCTCCCCCGAACCTCCTGAAACTGGAGCCACTCTGACAATGGTCTGACTGTTTCTTTTCCTTTTGTCTATGAAAAAAAAAAATAGCAAACATGATCTGGTCCCGCTGAATCTGGAGTAGTAGATGGGCTGACTAGCTTCCTGGGGATATGGCTCAAGTCTCTTATAGTGATCTTAGGTCCAAGTAGTCATCCTTATTTACGGTGTTGCTTCCTGAAGTCTGAGTTTCCCACAGTCAATCAAAAACTGAAAATATTAAATTTAATATTCCAGAAATTAGCAAATTCCTACTCTTCTGAGTGGCATGATGTAAATTTTTCCCATCGCCCCTTTGTTAGCTTATCTAGGCAATGTGGACTACCTGCCTGTTTCCTTACAGACCATTTTGGTCATCAAATTGTTTCTCTTGGTATCACAGTGCTTACTTATGGTGGCTGATATTGACTGCCCACTTGATAGGCTCTGGAATCACCTGTGAGGGGTTAATTTTGACTCTGGCTATGCCTATCAGGGATTATATTGATTAGGTCAATTGAGGTGAGAAGATCCAATTTATCTGTGACTACAACCATTCCATGGGCTAGGGTCCTGGACTGTATAAATCAGGAAAGAGCTGGCTGAGTGACATTCATTACTCTTTGCTTCATCATTGTGGAGTGATGACAACCAGATGACTCAATCTCCTGATGCCCATGCCTTCCTGGCTGTGAGGGACCTAGCACTGTATGCTGAATTAAGCCCTTTCTTAAACTGATTATGTCAGGTATTTTGTCCCAGTAACAAGAAGCGCAAGTTGAGTAGAATAATGTATATTTTTATACGTCTTAAATAATAATTATTTATTTATAATATTTATATAGATTTATAATCATAATGTTAATGATGATAATGAATGCTATTACATTTCAAGGTCTCTTGGTCATATTTGCACCATTATTTTAGTGATTTGATTTATATCCATTAGTTTACATATATAATCATATCTCTCCAGGTCATTGGATTTTGCTTAGGTATCATACTCCAACTCAGTGTAAGCTATTCAGGAAGTCAGTCATAAAATGTTGTATTTATCTGCAGGCCAAAAGATGGCACTTCTCCAAGATGATGAGCCACATGTAACCTCACATAGTTGAGATGAGCTAAAGGGATTTTGCCATTGAGTTTAAAAGATTAACTCCAAGGGAATGGTGCTTGCTCAAATAGCTCCTGTGAGAATCTGATGGAGATCCTGATGACTGATACTTCTCAAGGGGTAAGGAAGAGATTTAGTGTCTAATGCTGCCACATGATAAACTGGATTGGGCCTGACAGGAGTGAGGAAAATCAGAAAATGAAACAAATTCTTTTACAAAGATAATATTCCACTTATGAACAAGCAATGCGTTTGGTAAATACATGTTTTTAGTTCTCATTACATCAATCTGTTAATAACTGATAAAAAATGAGAGATTAGTGTGAGTTAGGTTAGTATTTCCTCTGCCCTTTGATCCAGTGACACCAATGCCTCCAATTTTCCACACCGGGGAGGTAGTTTGTTTTCCTCCTACCTTGGGAAATGAGCCAATGACTACTAAGTGGACAGTCTCTCTAGGACACCATTTCTAGGCTGTGGGAAGTAGTTGCAATTCATACTAATTCAATCTATATCTTCAGAGAATATCTTTCTCATAGGAGCTTGCTGTCTTTTACAAGTATTCACCTTGAATTCCCCCAGGACCCAGAAACAACTGGTACTAGTTATGGCACATACAGATACCTACACACCTTAATGATGGGGTAGGCTCTTTCCTAGGAAGGAAAATGTGTACCTTGAGTGCAGCCATTCTGCTTGATGGCAGACTCTATTTAGAGACCATTAACATTTGAGCTGCATTATTGGGATGAGTGGATTGTCTCTCCTAAAATTCTACAAGGAACATGGGTTCATTATTTGAAAGTGCATAGTATCAGTACTCAGATTAATGGCTTTATTTTTATATATATATATATATTTATATATATATTTTTATTTTTATTTATAATTATTAAATTAGTTCAACTACAACTGAGTATTTCCTATGTGCCAGTCCTAGATTCTAAAGAACTATCTATACCATTTGTCCACAAATTGATGCCATACAGACAGTGTCAAAATCTATGGGAGAAATATTTTAAGAGGAATTTTAGAGAACTGTCTCTAGTGAATTCCAAGTAGGTTCTAGGGTTGTTCTTTTTGTTTTCAAAAATTTTATTTATTTATTTGCATGCAGAAAGAGACAGAGAGAAGAGAGCCAGACAGAAAGAGAGTGGCATAACAGGGCATTAACCACTGCAAACTGCAGGTGCATGTGCCACTCTGTGCATCTGGCTTTATGTGGGTACTGGGGAATCAAACCTGGGTTGTTATGCTTTTCATGCAAGCGCCTTAACCGCAGAATCATCTCTCCAGCCCCTGGGTTGTGCTTTTCTTTAACAAAATCCATTTTAGCCAAAAGGTGATTTTCCTTATCTGTTAAATACAAGAGTTCTATTCCTTGATCAATTATAAAATAACAACAGCATCATATGTTAAATAGTACAATGTTAAACTAATAGGAGGTAGTCTCATGTAGTGGCAAAAGTTTTATTAAGAAATAATAGTGTTTGAATGTCTTCTTTTTGTCTTACTATGTGACATTTGGCAAGTTGATCAAAATTTTAGCATAGTCATTCATGTAAGTCTTCCTAAAGCAAAGATTTCTTATTTTGCAGATTGTTTTGCTCATTAAACATAATGCTGCATGCAGAGTATGACACTTCATGAGTACTTTATTAATGTAGCTATTATATATATTAATCTAATTTCCAGTTTTATGGAATGAAACATTCTTATTTCAATGGGACTATAAGTTATTTTTCTGTAAATGTTGGTATAATTAATTTTGAGATCTACTGATTAAGGGCACATATTCTGAACTGTGCAGACATAAATCCATAAATGTATTTAGTGTTAGTACAGAGGGAGACAGAAAATATGGTGGGCAACTCCTAAAAAAAATCAATGGACATCACACAGAACTTACAGGAGAAAAATCCCTTAAGACTTTTGTGATACGTGGCTTGCTACCTAACAGTTTTAGTCTGCATTGGTAAAGACAATACATGCCCCTTAGGGGAGAAAAGAGAATGAAAATTCCAGGACAGGTGCAGAACAGAGCCCTTAAGCCAGGAAGAAGAGGGTTAACAGAAGCGCAGTTAGTAACCTGCTAACATCTCTGAGGATGTTTTATAGGCCCAGAAAGTAACAGGCTGAGGTTCCCAGCCTCAGAAGATAGTTATCATTTCTGACACAGTAATCCTTCCTAGCTCTGCTCTCTCCACAAGGAGATAGGAAGAGGGAGAGTTGGGGAGAGCACTTAGTGAGGAGGAAGCAGGGAGGAGACTTTTAAGCACCTAATATAATCAACATGATTCATAGTCATGTGTGGAAGGCATTTTTGGTATATTATTAAAATTTCTATTACATTTCCTTTAAAACAGCCAATACTTCATCTATTCACACATTCATTAAAAAAAATCCAAAAAAGTCACTCATCCCACCAAAAAAATCCTTGAGGCCTTCTTTAAATGTTTTTTAAATTGGAATAAAGTAATATATATTAACAAAACAATATGCCCGGTATCATAAGTTATTAGAGAAAATGATTAAAACCAGGATGACATTCCCTTTTATGCATTAAATATTCTCCTGCTCCCCCTTCTCCCCTCAATGCTTCTTACATTCTTTCCGCCACCTGTTCCACAAGTTTCCCTGAGTCATGATGGGTCAGTTTAAATTTTGCATAGTTAATAGGTCTTTAAGAGTCTCTGTGTTTTGGAAATTTTTGGGCATCCTTGGTGTCTTTCTCCATTATCCTTCCCTAGGATATCTGCCTTTCTGAGGGAATAGCTCTTTTGCTCACCACACCACTTCCTTAGAGGTTGTGTTAGGGCTCTAAATGGTGACTTTGAGGTGGTACATCTCTTGCTTGGGTGTCCCCCATCAATTCAAGTTCATTTAGTGGAGTTTAGTTGTCCACAGTTCTCCTTGATTTCTGAAAAATACAAACAGAATCTCTAGCTGAGAGTGAGATCATTATTGGTCAATTGAGAGAAATATTGCTAATTTGGTGAGTATTTGGAGGGTGTAGCCTTTCTGAAGACCTGTGGTTAGTGAGGACTTTCCCTTGGAGATCAGGTTCTTGGTCCTCGTTCAAGGTTGCCTTGGATTCCCAACAGGCAAGGCTCCCTACCACTGAGCAGATCTCATAGCCAATTAGCTAGCTGTTGATTACACACCTAGGTTGAGCACCATTTTTTAAAGACAAACAATGAGACACTAAGAAATGTATGTACCCCCCCAGCAGAGTTCAGTCCAGTTGGGTGACTGAGATACAGCTCAGTAATTATCGGGTGATAAGCACGAAAGCAGAAACTGTCAGGCCTGGAAACTGAACTTGCTTGAAATGATTTTGGAAAAATGAATAATATTTGGAAAAAGGAACCATATTTCCATGTGGTTGGTCCACTGGACACATGAGGTAGATTGGGAAGTAGAGGAGAACAGATGGTCAGGAAGGCAAATTTTATCTCATGAAAATAGGGAATTATTATATATTGTTAGACTGGGAAATAATGTTTGTACTCAGAATTTTGTACATGTTTAGCAGACTATGAAGAAGGGAATGACAGGAACAATAGTGAAAAAGGAATTAATTAAAATACATGAATATTAACTATAAGGCCGTCATCCTACAGGGAGCCTGATTTGGCTGTTTTCATAAGAACACCCTATTTGAAAGCTCGACAATCCCATTACTCGGGAAGCTGGAGCAGAAAGTTAATATTTTTTGTTTGATTTTTAAAACATTTTATTGAAAATTTCATACATGTATATAATGTATTTTGCTCATAATCACCCATTATCTCCTTTTGTTTTAACTTCCCTCATCCTCTTTCAAATGAACCCCTTCTTTCTTCTAATTGGTCCCTCTTCTATTTGATGACTTTCTTTATCCTTCCTCCACCATGCCACTATGAGATCATGACTGCAGCAGCCACTTCCGGTCTGGAAGACCATGTTCCAAACACTTTTCATGATCCTCTTTTTAAATATTCCATCTTCCCTCTCTTCTGCCATGTTCCCTGAGCCCTGGAGGGTGTGATAGAAATGTCTCTTTCAGCTCTGAGACTCAAATCACTTATTCTCTACACTTTGATGAAGATTAGAGTCTTCCCAGTAATCAACTGAAAAAGAAGTTTCTCTAATCAGAGGCAAGAATAGCATTAACCTATAGGTATACATATAAATATTTAGAGGGCAATTTGATAAGCACATCAGATCCGTGTATCTAAATAACAGTAGAAGCTTCCCTTTTAGGAGCAATCACTTTTCCAGTCATAAGATGTGTGGTAGTGTGAATGTATGTCCCCCATTGACTCAGGTGTTAAAATTAAAAATGTAACTTGGGTCTCCAGCCACCTGGCTGAAGGAGGTATCACTGGGGGCAGACACTGGAATCCAGCTCAAAGGTGTGCTTGGGGTGATCTGAATTCAAGCCCAAAGGTGTGCAGCCTGAGCTCTGATGGATTTTGTGTTTGTTGCTTTTTGGTGTTTGCTGGCTGGTGGTGGTTTTCCTCTCTCATTGGATCTATGATGGAACTTTCCCTGGATCTGTAACCTTGAAATAAATCTCCTTTTCCCATAAACACTGTCTGGTGGGATATTCATCCCAGCATTGTGGAACTGTCTACAAGAAGCTTTGATTTGTCCACAAATCCAGTCAGAGAGCAGTTAGATACCTCCCAGAATAGTCATGTCATTATTGCACTTATGAGCACATTTTTCCTGATTGGTTGGTTGTCTAGTTCACATGGTGGGTCCACTGCTAGTTAAAACTATTAATGACTCTTCTCTGCCAGCAGCCTGCATAGCGCTTTCCATCACTGCAGTAGTTATCCAGCAGAAAGGAGGTTTCTATCTCATTTCTAGGTTGATTTCTTAATGTCTAGCAACTGATGCAGTGTTGTCTTTAGCACTTGGGTCTTACCATTTAGTTCTGGTGGGAAAGTAAGAGCATTTAGTTCCATTGGTGAAAATAAGAGTATTGGAACTATCCTGTACTGCTTTGAGGTCCTTTAAGGAGATTGGTCAGGGCCACCATGAACAATAATGCACTGAGAATAATCTCACTCTGGCCCTGGGACTTTCATGCAACAGCCTATGGCTTCCCAGGGTGGTATTCTCTACCCCTGCAAGGTACTTCTACCCAAATTGTTCTCTATAATTTAAATATATATTTTTAAATGAGTTAACAAAGAAGCCAATGTTCATATGGCATTTCATAGGTCTTTTGTTTTTTTTTAAATATATATTTATTGTCCATAATGAGTTACATTATTTAGTGGGCAAACAATGGGTTGTTATCCCGAATTCCCCAATTCCCCCCCTCCCCATCCCTGATCAGTTGGATATCCTCCTCCATGGGCTGTCTGTGGCAAGGGATCCTGGATATCCTAGTACTCAGCCCGGTCCTCCTGGCCCAAGTGTGTTGTTACTGATGGGTGCCATGCCTCCGGACAGTCTCCCACACCACGGCTCTCACAATCTTTCCGCCCCCTCTTCCGCTCAGTTCCCTGAGTCGTGGTGGGTGAGTATTAAGGCTGCTTTAATGTTGTGAGCTTAGGGGTCTTTGTGTCGAAAATCCTTGGTTTCTGTCTCATTGGCCTATCCAATGTAGATTGAATGGCTGTGGCTATGGGTCCCTTGTTCATCTGTCATTGTCTGCTGGGTTCCATATGGATCCTCCACAATATGACTGTGGTGGCTCCTCTCTTGCCAGGATCTCAGCCATCGGCCTACGGTTGGTTGGTAGGGTTAGATGGGCCACAGCTCTCTCGTTGCATCCTGAAAAACACAAACACATTTGGCTTATCCTGAGTTGGTTGAATGGCTGTGGCTCTGGATCCCTTGTTCATCCCGTCCTTCTCTGCATGGTTCCATATGGATCCTTCACAATATGACTGTGGTGGCTCATCTCTTGCCATGATCTTAGCTTTTTGCCTGCTGTCGGGTGGTAGGGTTATATGGGCCATAGCTTACTCACTATATCCTGAAAAATACAAACACAATCTTCATCGGAGAGTGAGAACAGTATAAATGCATATTGACTATTTATTACCTTTATTACTATTATGAATTACTTTGGGTGTGCTAAATTTTAGTGCCAGTAGAATTCTGTGTGTGCACGAAGGCATCTGAATTTCAGTGGAGGGATCTGGGTGAGTGATTTGCATTTGTGAGTTGTCAACCTAAATCAGAACTTGAATTCCCAGGAATGAACCAGACAAACTAGAGTCTGAAGAATGAAAATTTTGAAGAGGGTAAAGACTCAGCATTTATGTACAGAATTAATAAGAAATTCATAAAGGGTACTGAGAAAATACCATCTTTATAAAAATCAGGAGGAGGATCAGGGAAGCATGTGTGTATAATTTTTAAAGAAGGAAATGGTTGGTTTGGAGGAATGGGTAATTTAGAGAATCAAGTCTGCTTTCTAGATCTTCTATGCATGTGGATGAAATTATGTTTGGGAAATGAAAGAGGATTACATATCACAGATATTGGAACTTGACAAAGTCAGATCTCTGATAATATATTGGTGCAAATTAAGAGTCTCAGAGCCTTTTGTGAACCTGCATTTTTAAAAACATGACACTTATCTTTGCAGGACAGCCACTACTATCTCAGCTTAAAAAAAATTACAAATATAGATGTTTCCCTTGACTATTGCTTCCTACTTTATTAAAGTATACTTTTTATATTACACAGACTTCTGTACTATTTCATCAAAGCCTACAATTCTGTAAATATTATAAAGAGAAGAGACCTGCAGCCAGGGATAAAGTGCTTTATCTGACCATGTCAACCTACCAAGTGATCATGTTATCTTCTGGATTGGATTTGAAAACAGGGGAGCAATAATGTCCCATAAAGCAGCACCCCTAATTTATATAGATGAGTTGTAGCCCTCCTGTGCAGCCCTTTGCTGGGTTCTACTTTGGCTGAGGAGAGGTCATGGAACTTGCAATAGGATCTTTGCATAAAAACATCTGTGATACATGCCTGGTGTGCCCAGAATGCCAATGTCCTCAGTAGCATTGTGAGCATCCTGGCTTCTGGCTGCAATCTCACAGGGCCAGATCCAGTTTCGAGGATTTTGTGAGCTCTGCCACTTTCATCTTGAACATTTATTCTTAAACTTGAAAATTGATAAGGTATTGTAAATTTCTGTCAAGTATTCCTGTTTTAGGACCTGTGCACCAGAGAAAGAAAGATCAGTTACCTCCACTGTTTTAATCCTCAATAGGTTTAAGCCTCAGTTTGGAAGAGGGGGGAATGTGTGGCTTTTTAACTAATACCGTGCTGTCTTCTTAATCATGCCAATTCTGAATAGTTCAGCCTCTCTGGAAGCCACTGAGCCTGAATCTATAGCATCGCTTCTCTCAGGGGTAGTGAGGCAGGAGTTTATTATTGCCCAGTGTTGCGGGAGGAGCCCTGGCAGGTTAATTGCTACAGCAGGGTGAGCTGGGAGTCTATCCGTGATATATAGTGACTAGGCGAGTAAAGGAGATGGGCTGTGCCTGTTACAACCCAAATATCTTCATGCAACTCAGGTTTCTTAGAATGATATGAGGAATAAATGCTCTCTGCTCATTCTCTGTCTGCACAATAAAAATAGCCTCTGGCTAAACCTAGCAATTACTGCAGACTTTAAAAAAAAAGAGAAGAAAAAGGAGATTTGCAAATTAACATTATTACAAACATTCCTGCTGGAAAAGTTCTGAAAATCAATTTCGGTATATTTTGCATTTTAATGAATTGCAGAGATAAATCAGCTGTGTTTGAGGAATGCTTGCTTGGCAATCATGTTTTCTTATCACATCTTGTCTTAACTGATCACATTTAAAATGAAATCAGTGTTAATTGAAGGCGTGGGGGAAATGTAACTGCTGGTTAATAACATAAATGATGGCTAGTTATGCAGAATTAGAAATTTGTTTTAATGTCTTCCTGCTCTGTAATGCCATAATTCCCAGGTGGTAATTCTCAACATTATAAATGGTTGAAAGACTGATAAGCATTAGTGACCAAGCTCCAGATGAAGGCCACTGGGTTTTAATCCCCAGTAGTAATAGAAGACAAATACTGTTGTTTTTGTTTTGTATTGTAAATGACAAATTTTAGCTTTGAGGACATACTAAGGGGTGTGTTTTGAAGAAGGCAGAATCTCATATGTATTTTATATTAAAAAGCAAACATATTTTTAAATCTCTTAGCTGATAATGTTAAAAATTATCTACCTGAAAGAAGTCATTTTTTAGTGTGACTGAGATTGGAAGTTTCCCATGTCATATCTGCCCATTTTCATTCCGATATGATGGAACGCATGGATAGATGGGTTAATGCCAGTCCTCCTTTGATCTCACTGTATCTGAATGGCAAGGAAATTATCACACTTTCCACTTTATATTTATGTGTTCAACACACAATATACCAAAACTAACACTCTTTGAAAGCCTATGTACATGTGGCTTTTCTCCCTTCAATCTTCTGTAAGGATATAATCTATATTCATTTTAGTGTCTCACTAATCACATTTCACTGTCCTGTAGGTCATGAATTTTCTCTATTTTTTATTTGTATGAAACAAATAAGGAAATATGTGAAACACCTCCTTGAAAAGTAACAAATGTTATATCATTTGGCAAGCTGAAATTAGGAACAAAAAGGAGACAAATCATAATTTCTTCTGTGCCAGAAGAGAGTTATAAATCTGGAGGTTGATAAAACATTCTCAATTTCCTGTCAATGACATAGAGAAGCTTTTCTTTAAAAAATTATTTGGTCAGTGTAAGACCTGAACTTTATTTAACAATTATTGAGAGATATATAGCCTAATGCGTAAAAATATAATGCCTATTGGGTGTTATTCATGGAAAAAATAGGAAGTATATTTACTAGGTATATTGGATTTTCCAAGTGAATTATCAGGGATAACATGGATGGTCATTTTTATAATTAGAAATAGAGTGAGTAACAACCTTGATGGCGTCTTTTTATTATGTAGTTTATAGCTACTCTTATTTCAGGGTCTTTTTAAGTTTTTAAGAGAAATAGAAAGAGAGGGATAGAGAAAGAAAGAGAGGGAGATAGAGATTGTGAATATGGGTGTGCCAGGGCCTCCTGCCATTGCAAACAATGTCCAGATGCATGCAGCCTTTTGTACAACTGGCTTTATGTGGGAACTGGGGAATAAAACCCAGGGCCATTAGGCTTTGCAAACAAGCACCTTTAACTGCTGAGCCATCTCTCCAGCTCATTATTTCAGGGTCTTTTAAAGTCAATTGTCCTCCCAAGCATAAATAAAAATAGAAAATATCTGTTTTTAAAATCTTCCTGGTGTCACCTTTCAAAGCAAAGAACTCTTTGTGTGTTGTGAACTCATTCTGTAGCCCCAGGCTAGCTTCCAAGACAAGGTGCTCTTCCAGTCCTGGCTATTAAGAGCTCTTTATTGACAAAGATGCTGTTTGACCAAACTTCAGTCATTCTCCGGAACCTTCTGCTTGGCCTTTGTAAACTTCCTTATCGAATCAGTTTATGCAGAATCCTCCCTTACTCCTGGTATTTCCTCCTAGTGGATTTCATTAGCAATGCCACCATGCTTCTTGATGATGGACTTTCCTACACTGTGTTTTAGCCCAGGCCTATACTGAGGTCTCTTCCAGGATTGCAGTAGTCCTGAAAATAATCTGTTGACATTGCTTTGGTGCCTGTTCAGGACTGGTGTAATTTTTTTTTATTCTGTGGAATAGGGAGACAGAAGTGGAGTCTACTACTCTAGCTTCTGGGGCCTTTTGCATACTGATGGAAAAATAGTTATTATAAAGGCTGTAGAACTTGAGTCATTAAGAAAACAGATGTATTCAGAGGATGCAGTTGTATGTCTTTCTCATTCTTATATTCCCGTAGTTCTACTGAACTGGCCAACTATATGCTCCTGCTTGAGTTAGAAAAGCCCTTCAGTGCTTTCTGAGGGGAAGTGCTCATGCATGAAGTTGGGAAGCTCAGTGCAATTTGGGTAGAGATCCTTGATGGTTAGTAGGGAAAGCTCAAGGTTTTCACCCTTATCATGTCTTTTTCGCTTGCTCTGAGCATTAATTTCCTTTTCCATAATGGGTAGAGTAACGTGTAAGGTGGAACAATATTGGGTGTGTATATATATATATATATATATACCCAATGCCCAATATATATACATATATATGCAAAATTATGGTGTAAAATAGACATAAAAGATAATTTCACTGAGTAGGGAGAGTCAGCCAAACATCAAGAAAGGGTTTTTATTAGATGTGTGAGGCTATAATGTTCATTCTTGAAAGTCACCTCATGTTCATGTAAAAATTCTTTATGGTTATAAGCCTATATAATTGAATGTCTTAGTTTCATTATTTTTTTATATATTTAGACAAAATAACACATATTATAATGTATCTCTTATTGCTAAAACCAGGGCTATTCTTTTAATATTTCAAAATCTTTTCATTCAGTATCATGTCATCATGTCAAAAACAATCAAACCTTATAAACACAAATCACACAATAATATTTTACAGACATCATACATAAAACAAGAAGCTGCTTTATAAACATGATATGGTAAAGTGATGAATTCTCACAGATAATCTATGGAGAAAGAGTGCTAAAAATTAATTTAAACTCTCCAGTACATTTTTCTTTAAAACACTATGAGATGGTTTGTACCCAACCTGGCTTTGGAAAACCATCACGAACAGCTATTTTCTTTTCTGATCATGCAAAATGCCAGTAACAAGTATTAGAGGAATAATTGTCCTGGCTTCTACTGAAAGCCTTATTGTGTAAAAGGCCTGGATCATTTTTCTTTTATTGATTTAATTTAACTAAACATAACAATATTTTAAAGTAGTGTCTGAAATATGAATGATAATCAAAATTCAGTCTTACTTAGCATCCAATGAAGGACAATGCAGCTATTTTAAACATAAACATAGATGTAAACTGACTCAAAGTTTATTTTATTTTTTCAATGTTTAATTTTAAAATAAAATACAGTTTTATTTTTAAAGGTCACATCCAGGCTTCACACTTTAGTTTTTTAAATAACTTTTTCAAACTAGCTACCTCCCTTTTCTTCTTCCTCTAAATGTCCTTCCCAAAAACATTTGTGATATTTTTACTGTAGAATAGTCTTAAGCCTGGTTGAAAAACAATATATATATTATTGCAATATATACTATATATTATATTATATTATATTATAATAGTATAATAACATTATATATCATTATTGCAATATATTATTGCATTTGAAGAACAGTAAAAATGAAAATGTAAAAAAATGCTTTGTTCACAAATGGAAGATTTAGTATAATTGCTATTTCTCTTGAGTTAAATTTATGTTTCATTGCCAACCCATTTTATAATAATGTTAGTGGGGATTTTTGTTTGTTTTTATTTCTAGAGTTAAAACAATAAGGATTTTGAGAGAAAAGACATGTAATTTGATGTCTCTAATTCAGTCATGCTTTTAAAGTTGGTTCCCAAAATGAGTGGGGGCAACTCAAAGCAAGAGCAAAACTAAAATAGCCATGACCATTGTTATGATTAGAGTGTGTGTTTTTTTCCTCATAAATAATGAAATTTAATTCTCCATTATGAGTATCAAGGAGGGGAACCACTGGGACCTTAAAGAAGAGATCAGAGCCCTTTCTTCTGAAAGAATTCTTTGATTGAAGAGTTAATGGGTTGTCCTTGGAGGTGGTTTTGCTCTAAAGTCAGTCGAGAGAGAGCTATGGAACACTTCTTCCTGTTGGTCACCATGTGATGCCTTATGCACCAATTCTCTGCTAGTAAGAAGGTCATCACCAGATGTAGGCCTTTAACCTTGGATCAGAGGTGTGAGCCAACAAGTTCATGACTTCTTTATGACTTAGAAAGCTTATAGTGTTACATTATTAACAACAGAGTAAACTAGGAAGGCTAATATACAAAATAGCTCAGATACATTTGTTCTGGGTCCTTAGTGTGGTGTTCTCTGCAGGATTGCTCACAGTGAAACAACAGTTGAAGATCTCTGTCTCCTATACAGTGACAGAATCATTGGATTATCAGAGAGAAGAAATATTCACACACAGGAACTTCCTGACAAGTCATATAGACTTTTAATAGCCTCACATAAATCAAGCAAGTATTTTAGTTGGATTAATACCTCTTGGAAAGATTTCATATTTCTTTCCTCTATTTTCTGATTAGAGTGTAACCAGTGGTAGTTTGAATGAATATTACAAGTTCTTCTATCCTCCCTACATGAAACACTTACCTTGCTCATATTGTAGGGAGACTGCTTTTCCTATTTTTGTTTTAATTTGCCTTAGGTTGGTTATTTACAAATGTTAGGTGTAAATTGATTACAATGCCATTGTTCTCAGTTTTATTATTAAATCCGTTTTCAGCTGTTTGCTATTTTTCAGTCTCCATGTAATATAGGTGAGACGTTATAGCTTTTATCTTTCATAACAGTTCTTATTGTCTGCTAATAGGAAGAATTATGGAGCTTAAAGGCAAAAAAAAACTTTAATTACAAATTGCTGTTATAGGCCTACATTCTATATAGTTTTTTCAGATATCTATTAGAATGCCAAGGTTGAGTTTCATTTTTCTCCTGGTTCCTGAAATCCAGGGCTACATTTCATCAAGGAGGTAGACTAGACTCATTACCCATGGCCATGAGGTTAAGATATCACCAGCTAATTTTATTTTGAAGCAACATCATAGTACATAGCATTAGATTAGTAGAGAGGCGTAGGATCTGTCCTTGTAAAGCCACCAATTCCTTGTTTTTCTTGGGAAAATCTTGGTGATAAGTGCTTGAACCACACATCTCTCAAGACTGTAAAGTTCTGCAGTTCACTTATGTAAGATTTTTCACTTACCTCTTCTCTTTCACAGGAACATCAGAAAGTGAAATTTTGATAATGCTATCATTAATAAGCATAGGAGAGAACAAGGAAACATATATAGAGACTTTGTAGTTGCTCAAGTATCTCTCTAGTAATACTGATTTGAGAAATAACATGTGTGAAAGATGGAGAAAAAAGCCACAAAGCTAAACAAAATGAGATCAAATACTAAATTAAAAATAAGACGATTTGAGGGGGCGGAGCAAGATGGAGGACGAGTAACAGCGTCGCCAGGACTCTCTTCGGAAAGGTTTGATCTCTTCAGCTGGGATCCAAACTTTGGTCACCAGCTGGACCTGAGCTCGGGCCCCCCTCCTTCCCCAGCCCCTGGGCCAGAGCAGAAGGGGTTCTCCAGCAGCTCTCTGCTCCCTAGCAGAGCAGAGGACCATGCCCTCCCCCCCTCCCTCGCTCCCGCC
>PVHP010041015.1:0-15323 GCA_004024765.1 Zapus hudsonius | reverse complement strand
CCTGTTATGAAGGAATCTGACCTTCATTAAAGATCTGGGACTTTTTTAATGTCATGCCAAAACATAAGAAACAACGGTAGGATTTGCCAGTGATTTTCAAGTATTAAAGATGTAAATTTTTACTTGAACAAACTAGTAATTATCACAGTCATTATTATTCGTTGGAAAAGTGGTCTGAGAGGAGAAAATGAGAGTAGTTCCCCTTTCCTTACTCTAATCAGCTCCCCCATGGCAGAATTCTGCACGATGGGCAGGAGCAACGTGTTTCTCATTAGGACTGGGGAGTGCTCTTGAGATTTGGAACACCCATCAAACCACATACAAATGACCCTAAGTCTCGAGCTTATGTTTGCCTCATATTCTTTTGTTCATAAGATCCTGTGAATATGCAGCACACAAAATCTGTATCTTGGTAACACAAGAAAGCACAGTACAGGTTAAGTAAACTTTATACAAAATACTGTAAATGAGAAGTATTTGATATTTCAGTTTTTCAGATTTAGGGATACTTCCCCAGACTTTACCAGTGGAACACGCCAATCTGAAAATCTCATATCTGAAGTGCTCCAAACCCGAGGCTTGGGGTCTCGACACTGGGATTCCCAGTCATTCAGATCAGAGATGCTCAATCCAGGCACAGGATCACACCCTCTCCTCAGTTTAAGCGCCTCTGACTTCTCCTGAATCCATTCACTTCTTTTAGGCTGACATGTTGCCTCTTTAGGATTATTGGATTAAATTCACCTTGACTGTTTACAGGAAAGGAAACAAAAAAATGTGATATTGTCATTGTTTAGGAATCCCAAAACTCAGAAGGTGAAAATTGTCTGATACACACACATGTGGCTAGACTCTACACTGCAGTCTTAGGAAAAGCCAGCTAGAATGGTGAGACTGAGGAATTGACCAGGAGGCGTTCGTTACCTGACTACCTCAGGTCAGGTGTGGAGCTCTAATTTCTGAGGAGGGCACACTTCACAGTTAGGGACACACGAGAACAATGTGCGTGAGACGGATGGAGAGATCGGTTTGCTGATTTATTACATTATATTACAAAGGCATGGACACAGTTGAAGTCCCGAAGGCCAAAGCAGTCTTTCATTCCTAACCAAGGGCAGAAGGACTATCTAGGTCGTCTAAAGAATAACCGTTCATGGGGAGTCACCTTAAGAGTGTGAACTTAGAGATGGATGTAACTGGTTTTCTTTTCTTTCCTTTGAACAATGCAGGGAACTACTATTTCCATTTCCCAAGAAACCATGACCCTTTTAATTGCTATCCTCTTTCTTTAGAGCAAAGATATGTTCCTTAGGTTGCAATTAAATCCTGCATGGCTTCAGAGATATTCTGTCAAGAGTTTGCAACCACATCTGCTATGATCCGTTATGTGTAGGTGTGAGAATTTTAGCCTCAGAGGATGATTTGATATCTTCATTTATGATTTCTTGAAAACAGGGAGTTCACTTCAACACTTGCAAAGCAACTAACATAAGCTATTTGAGATAGATCTACCCTACCCTTTTTAAAATTTATCATATGTGCACACCAAATATTCAAAAACTCTATAATTAATTAATGCTGAATGTTGGTACAACTTCTGAAGATTCTTACTGAGACAAGCATGTTCCCAAAAAGCAGACAAACTTTTACACATCTGTGCTAGAATGTGGGTACTATAATCTCCGAAGCAGAGTGTGCTATAATAGATATTGTAATCAATTTAAATATCTACCAAAAGGAGAGTGAGATATGCAGTGTCCTACATACAGACAAGAATAATTAACAAGGAATAGATTGTTCTCCACGTACCACTGTGACATAGCTAGACAGTTAATGCAAAGCAAGGAAAGCAGGCCACAGACAGGTATGTACATATGTGATCATGCTTGTGTTTTTGAAATACCCAGAAAAGGATGCCATAATTTAGTAATTGAAGTGTACATATGTGGTTTAAAAACCTTAGACAAAAAGTATACTCAGTAATTTCTCAACGAGGTGGTTTCTTCTAGGAAACTAGGAAGAAGAGAGAATTGTGTGGCTTGGAGAAGAAAGGCGACTCCCCTTTATCTATGAAGTTTCATTCCGTAAAAACACTGGTGACATTTTAATAGTTAGACATAGTTTTCTTACTAGATTCTTTTTTCTCTGTTTTACTATTTCCTAATAAGAATTTCAAAATGCATTTATGTTCCTTGACATAAAAAATGAGATATCTAGTAATTTAGAAAAATATGTATTACCTGACATAATTTATAGAAGTGAAAATATACAGGTATAATTTCATATACAAATAAAACTTTGTGGGCTGGAGAGATGGCTCAGTAGTTAAGGTGCCTGCCTACAAAGCCTCACAACCTGGGTTTGTAACCAAGTAAAGCCAGATGCATAAAGTGGTGCATGCATCTGGAGTCCATTTGGAGCAGCTGGAGGCCTGCACTGCATGCCTGCATGCCCATTCTCTCTCTCTCTCTCTCTCTCTCTCTCTCTCTCTCTCTCTCTCTCTCTCTCTCTTTCTCTCTCTGGAGAATTCTAGAAACTTAACTCAAATCCGGTTGTCTGCATATCCCATAAGCCTGAGACATTAAGTCATAGCATTGAATCATTGGCTAGTCCCAGGGAAGGGTACAGTTGAAAAGTCTGTGAACTGGGCCAGAGCCTAGCCCACCAGAGCCCAGGGGAAAAGTGGGAAAGACATGCTCTAGGATCAGTTACTGTACTGAGAGGCACTGGCGTCTCCATAACAAAGCGGCGTTTGCAGGTTGATGGCCAAGCTCTAATCCAGCAACCAACAAGGAGAGCTGTGCGTCAGCTACCTGAGGAACCAGCTCACCTGGGAAAACATGTTTTAACTTTCTGTTGAAGGTGACCAGCTTTGTGTCACGCAAGGCAAGCCCGAATCCTGCCTTCAGACGTGACTTTGGCCATCTTTGGTTTAAGAACTGTTGCCTTTCTCCCAACACTCACTCTTCCCTGTATTTACATGAATTGTCGTGAAGAGTGTTGTTTTTCAGTGGCAATGGGTCTGGCCCTCAGGATGTCCTGTAATTTGCCCCAGAGTCAGACAAGGCTGGACTCAGATTCCACTGGGCAAACAGGAGCCTACAGTCCTGTGTTCTCCTCTGTAGACGGAGTAAGGAGCCGTCCTCGGTTTCTAGGTTTTGAGGCTGCTTAGTCCTGAAGCATCATAGCTGTTATTAACGATCATGTGCTGTGACCAGCAGGGCCACAACAGGGCTGGGCTACTGACTGGACAGCCTCATGATGCTCTCTTCAGTTCCTCAGGAACAAAATGGCTGTTTCTTCCCAGGTTTCAGCCGAGGGCCTCCTGATTATTCCGTAGGATGAGGTCCTGTCACATATCAGCTTAATCTATGTTATGTGATCATTACGGAGGCCTTTGTTCCTTTGGAAAGCAGAATTTGTCATGGTCAGAGACAGAAGACACAGGCTCAGTGCCAGAGGGGGGCTGGGGGAGGGACATTGGGGCAGCGGGAGTTTAAATGGTTCCAGAAAGAGCAGAAATATCATCTGGAGAACAAATTTTCTCTCCTCCCACGCTTTTTCTTTCTTTTTGGTCCATGTGAGAGAATGAAAAGAATAAAGGAGAAAAAGGAAAAAGAAATGTGGGCTCTCTTTGAAGGTCCTCAGAAGCAAGAACCGTAATTTCAGGGTTGGGGTGGGATCGCCTTTCAAGGTCAGAGGGCAAGAGGCTGAGCACCGAGCAGGACAAGGGCCATGGTGAGAAAGGGGTCTATGAAGGCAGCTCAGACCTGCTCTTCCATGTGGAGAAACGCTGGCAAGTGACTCCCACAACGTTATAGATTAGGGAAAAGTTAAAAATGGGGAAATTTGAGAATTACAGAAATCTGCAATGTTGAAAGTTTCTTTTTCTTTTTCTTTTTCTGCATGTGTTTGTGCATCCAATTTCCCACCTGTCAAGGTATCTAGTTATTTTAAACCTGCATAACAATACATACTGCATGGTTTTCATTCTCATTTTTCTGTGGACCCTTCATTCTGAACTAGCAAGCGTTCTAAGGGCAGGGTGGTAGAACCCTACCTTGGCGGATGTCTATCATTACAGCGTTGGTTTAAAGATGAAACTGCTGAAGCACAAAATCAAGTGACAAGTCTCTTACAGTCACTCACCTAAGGGCAGATCAGAGCTGGGTTATAAGGTTGATATTCACTCAGTGTGTGGTAGGGTTATAGAGATATGAAGGAGGAAGGGTCTGGTTCTGCTGGTAAGAAACAGGACAACTAACATTGGGAGTCGTGTGTGAGGGGAGCCAGAAGCAGAACTGGGGCTTTTATGGCAGAGAAAGAGGACAGGGTGTCCAGGGAAGGGAGATCCATAAATATCATCAGGGGCCCAGCCAGATGCAAGTGGCAACAGGGCACAAGTCCACACTCTGAGAAGCTGAGGGCAGCGGTTTCAGATCATCTCTTGTAGCTTCTCCACCCTCCTGTCTTGAATTTCAGTGTCCTTCCTGCCCTGAACTCCTCCACACAGCTCTTTGGCTAATGTCTCTGCTGCTTTGGGGCCACAATGCGGGATCCATAGTTGCTTGCTGTTCCCTCTCCCACTTGGCTCAGAGACACCAAGTTTCCAGCCCCTCTGAGACGTCTTTCCATCTTGTTCCTCCTCACTGACCACACAGGCCTTCTCCAAGTCTTCATCATTTCTTTATTTGCACAGTTGTTGTGGCTTACGTCACATTGTTGTCTTCCCACTGTCTCTCAACCACTCCTTTGAAACCATACATCCCGAAACAGCCAAGGAAGGAGGAGTTGAAGAGACAACTGAGTTGGTAAAGCGTTTGCCTCACATGTATGAAGACCTGAGTCTGATCGCTAGAACCCACATAAAAATGACAGGCATGATGCCATGTGCCTATAATTTCAGGGAGGGGGACAGAGAGACAGATGGAGCCCTGGAGCTCAATACCCAGCCAGCCCATCTGAATTCATGAGTTCCAGACCAGTGAGAGACCCTGTCTCAAAGAAGGCAGATGGAGTTCTTGAGGATGACACCCAAAGTTGTCCGCTGGTTTCAACCACATAGATACATATGTGCATATGCAAATGCACACCTGCACACATATAAACAGGCAGAAACCCAGGCTCATGCACATGCAATAAAAATAAGTAAAACAATGGCAGCATCCGCAAACTGTCATGAAGTCCCACTGCTCCCAATAGCAAAGTTCTGTTGGCTGGGCACCATGTCTGTGCACCACTCAGTGACTGACTGTTTTGGCAGTGTGCCTCCTCCCTTTTGGGGATTCCCTTGTTCTCTTCCTGTGCTATAAAGTCTCCCCTTGCCCTTCAGGCCCACCACAAACACCACTCCCAATGGTACTTAATCCTCTCCAGCCGAGTTGATGATAGCCTTAGCACACCTTGAATGACTATCAGTGCATGTCCTATATTTCTTCCCATACTACAAATTAGGAATTTAATGTTATTGTTTTTAAGCATGAAGGAATGAACTCAAAGCCTGTGCATACTACTCTGATCTACTACCTACACTACCTACATTCCAGCCAAAATTGGGGGCTCATTAAGGTGACCTCTGAGGCCTTCTCTATCACCTCATTGTCTTGTACACCTAGTTCTATGCTGGGGTTCAAGCAAGTACCTGAATAAAATGTACTGAATGACTGAATGAAAGATTCAACAACAATGCCTGACATTTCAGTTTTGCCCTCTCATTGTATTCTTTCTTTGGAAGTACTAAAGCAGACCTGGCTGGTGTCAATGTCTGGATATTTAAGGACAGAGGAGGAATCAATGTGAAATGAGAAATTCAGTTTGGCATATTGTAGACTGTCCCCAGACTAGAATTTCCTTCTGGCAGACAAAACACAGAATCCTTTCTTTCTGTAAATGAGGAACCTTCTAGTCAGCTGGGGCTGTGATATCTACCCAGATCTGGTAGTTTAAAAATGCCGAGATAATCTCTCGTAATCCTACAGTGATTTGGTTTGAAATGAAAATTAATACCTAGCAATTGCCAAGCAGATTTTGAGGACAAAAGACTTTCGTTCTCCTTCTCATACAAAATGAAAATCCACAACTTGCACGCAGCAGAGATGACCACTTGCTGTGATGAAGCTGGTGGGAGGCTGCCGCTTCAGAGAGGAGGCTCTGGTGACCCTATCTGCATATGCTATGAGCAATATTCTAATTTAGAACACTTTTCTTTTTTCTTTTGCAACACTGAGGGTTGAACCTAGGGTTTCGCACATGTTATGCAAGTCCCCAGTCCTCATTTTACTTTTTGAAATTTTGAGACAGGTCTCAAGAAATTTCCCGGGCTTGCCTGGAATTCACTCTATAGTCCATCCCAACCTTGAACTTGTGAGCCCCCGCCTTAGGACACAGACTTGCCAGTCCTTTGGCGTAGCTCACACTAGCAACAAGGATCAAGGCCTGAGCTGAATCTAATTGGCTACGAACCTGAGCATGTATTCTATGCAGACTTTGAGGGTGGCAGTTGGCACAACAAAAGCAGCTTGGGAGAGGAAAGGATTTGTTTTGGCTTATAGTCTCGAGGGGAAGCTCCGTGATGGCAGGGGAAAATGTGGCATGAGCAGATGGTGGACATCACCTCCCGGTGGACAACAGCAGCAGCAGAGTGTGCCAAACACTATCAAGAGGAAGCTGGTATAACACCCCTAAGTCTGTCCCAACAACACACTTCCTCCAGAAAGCCTTCAATTCCGAAATTGCCACCAGTTGGGGACCTAGCATTCAAAACACATGAGTTCATGGAGGAGATCCAATTCAAACAACATCAATGGATAAACTGAGATTCCTCTTTCTGGAGACTTTACTAAGTTGGTAAAATGGTTCGCAGAGACAAAAACGCATTAGGCTCAAAGGTAAATAAACTGATTGGAAGAGTAGGGAGGAAAGTCTGTAAAGTATACTTTGGATTTCAATATCTAAGGTTTAAAATATATGGTGAGGGTCCTGGGGAAATGGCTCAGTACTTTAAGGCACTTGCTTACAAAGCCTGCTGGCCTGGGTTCAATTCTCCAGAACCCACTTATAGCTGAACAGGCATTCATTTGCAGTGGCTAGAGACCCTCCTGTACACACACATGCTCATGCACACACATGTATGCATGCATATTTGCTGAGCTTAAAGCTCTGATTGAAGGCAAAGAGAATATCTTGAATGTCTTCATCAACAGAAGGGAGCAAATGCATGTGGAATAGAATAATCAAAGCCCGTGTCACCTGCATGCTGACAAAACAAGGCAATACGAGGAAAGGCAGTGGCAAAAGACTAAAATCGGGGACTGGGTCTCTTCCATGGGAGGCTCATTCCTAAGAGACAGTTCATCATGGGGTTTTGGGTACATATTCCAGGGCTTAGTGCTCCTTGCTTAGTCTCATCACTGCAAGGACCTTGCCAATGCAGAATGCCCTTGATTCACAGTAGCATGACCAAAGACCTGCCAATTTTGTGTGGTGCTGGGGGAACCCATGAAGCAGAAGCAGTACCTGCAGGTTTGGTTTTTGACCTTTTCCTGAGCTAGCACGAGCTGTAGAATACTCTGGGATGACAATGGGCGGTCACCGACAGTCCCAGTCCCTAGTCAGCCAAAGAATCCCAAGTTCAGGCAATGGTGCGTTCTGCAAAGCTCCGATGTTTGATAGGCTGTGTCTCAGAGGTGCTTTCAGCTTGGAAGGTTCTCCGCATCAGGAGAGGAGAGCAAGGTGAGTTCAGATCGCAGGGGCCCTGTAGGTGGGCCCTAGACCCCAGTAACTTGTGTCTTGTAAGAGAAGGTGTGGGCATAGAAACGTGTGCACAGAGAAGGGAGACTGCGGAGTCACAGATGGCCAGGGAGGTTGTTAGGGTTGAATGTGCGATGTCCCCCATAAGCTCCTGTGTTTGAAGCTGGTGGTGCGGATTGGGAAGGTGGTGCAACCTTAGGGGGGTCGAGCCTTGCTGGAGGAAGTGGTTCACTAGGGGTGGACCTGGAGGCTTTATAGCCTGGTGCCACTTCCTGTTTGTCCTCAGCTTCCATGTGACTGCTGGGCCTTCTCCACCATACTGTATCATGTTCCTTTACATTGAAACCTCAATGAAAAAGTTACAATATAAAGGTGGAGATTGAAGTTAGGCTGCCAGGGCACAAGGCTTGTTGAAAGAGGTGGGAAAGTGTCTTTCGCTTGAGCCTGTGGTGGAAGCATAACGGTCAGTACCCTTGCTCTGAGCTTTTGGTCTCCAGAAGCACAAGATGATAAACTTCCCTAGGATCAGGCCTCCCACCCTGGGACTTGTTGTGGAGCCCCGATTAGCTATAACTCGAAAAAGTTTTATCTGGGAGCTAACTTGGGAATTATTGCACATGGTGGAAAATGTGTTTCCAGTTACAACATAGGTCTCTAGGCCTCTCTGTAGTTAAAGGCACATTTCGAGCATTGGAGAGCAGTGGCTGGATGTTACTTGAGGGGTTCTCTGCCTCGCTTGGTTTCGCCTTTTTCTTTTCTACAATGATCCGTCCCTCTTTATAGTGACCTTGACTGGAACTAAAAATCACCAATAGAAGTACATCTCTGCGGGTGCCATATAAGAGTGTCTCTAGGAAGGTTTACCTGGACTGGGAAGGCCTACCTTGAATATGGGTGGCACCTTTTTAGACTTATCTTAAAGGAGAGAGAGAGAGAGAGAGAGAGAGAGAGAGAGAGAGAGAGAGAGAGAGAGAGAGAGAGCGCTAAGCACCAGCATTCATCTCACTATGTTTTCTGACTGTGGACTCAGTGTGACCAGCACCTCACACTCCTGCTGCCACGCCTTCCTGCCATACCTTTAAACCATGCGCCTTCCTTCAACAGGTTGCTTCTGGTCAGGTAATGAGTCACAGAGATGAAACAGTAGCTAATGTGCTAACCTTTTGAAATGAAAATGATTCCTGAGCAAGTCAAAATATCTCAGCCTTACTATCCTGCCCCGTGATCACTTGGGGAAGGAGGTAGGCAAAGAGGCTCCGCGAGACAACAAGGAGGAGCCGAGGGAGGAGGTGGTCAGGCGGGCATGAGGGCCTGAGCTTGGATCCCTCATCAGTGTGGAGGCTTGCCCATCGTCTCCATGCCTGGGGGGCAGAGTGTATCCCTGGAGCTAGCTAGACAAGCAGAATTGAGAAGCTCTGGTTTCAACTGACAGACCTTGTCACAATAAATAAGATGTGAGTGCTTGAGAAAGGCACCCAATATTGACCTCTGGCCTCCACATGCACTAAACACATGACCATCAAACCAGTAGCACACACATGTGTGGCAAGAGGACCCAAAGCTGGTTTTTTGCCATTGTTACTGTTTTTGTCGAAACCCTCAATATACTACTGTCCTCAATGATGGTCGCGATTGCATCTGCAGTGTCCCAAGGGTCTTGGTCTACAGACAGCCTTGGTCACTATTAGAGGTGGGTACACCTTAGGGGACTGCAGCTACAGGAAGAGCACACCCTCAGAAGACTCACTGGGACCTCATCTCCACCTTCTTGTCCTCTTTACTTGATGGCTGCCAGAAGGTAAGTACCTCTCTCCACGCCATCACCTGTCATATTCCCCACCTTGTCACAGACCCCAAAGCAATAAAACAAATGAGGCCAAGTGACCATGCATTGAGGACTCTGACATTCTGAGCCAAAATAAGCCTTTCTTTTTTTTACAAGTTGACTTTCTCAGGTTTTTCCATAGTGACAAAAAGCTGACTAACAGTCAATATGGTGCCAATGGACATAGAATGCTGATGTTTTCACAGGTGAGTTCATTTTCTTTGGTATATAGCCAGAAGAGCCAATGTTGGTCATACAGTAGTAACATTTTTACTAATTTAGAAGCTTGCATACTGTTTTCCACTGTGGTAGACTGAATGTGAAAATGGTGTTTTGATGGCTTGATGAGAGCTGGTGCCGTTTTGGGAGGTAGAGCATTGCTGGAGGAGGTACGTTGCTGTGGGCAAGCATGTGGCACGTCATAGCCCAGCCTCCCGCTTGACAGAGCTCAGCTCACTCTATTGCTGTTTCCTTGTCAGCTGCTGTGGCAAGAAGTGCTGCCCAGCCTCTTCTGATCATCCGTTACCTGCCATGCTTTGAGACTGTAAGGCAATCAGACCCTTCCTTCGGGTCCAGTGTTCTGTCCCACCAATGAGAAGGTCTGCAACATTCACAAGGACTATTTTAGTAGGAGCTTCAACAATGTTTAAGTATTTTAACCACATATAAATCCAAAACATTTCCAATGAATATTTGACATAGTAAAAAGAAATTGGTGATTGTAGGTTATTGTGACACTATTAACTTAAGCTTCTTGGCTCACTCCCTTTATGTGGCTGTGAAAGGAATTCCTTCTTCAGTGGGCCCTAGAAAAACCTAAAGTAAGACAGTGTTTAAGTATGCGAGCAGTACCCACGCTTCTTGGAGGTAGAGAAGTGCAGAGATTCGCACTGGCCAAGGCTTGATACTGTGTGTGTTGGGGTTCTTTTAAGGGTCCAGATAAGTTTGCGTAAACTTGAAAGTGGCCGAGTGAGCAGAAGGGTGAATACACTTGCTTCTCAAAGTGACTGGGAGACTTCTGCCCTCTCTTGAAGGGGCTTTCCACATACTTCCTGCATGTGGGTTAGACTCATATGTTGTATCAGGAGATACAACTGATATCACCACTCAAATTCAATTTTATAAATAAAATCCATGCAATTAAGTCAAAAATCCCAAACATTGACTTGATCCAAGGGAGAAAGAGGCAGGCAGAAGTAGGTAGAGAAACAGAAACTGAGAGTAAAAGAAGAAAGAGAAAAAGGAAAGACAAAAGAGAGAACATAAGGACAGAGGAGGGAAGGAAGAGAAAGAAAAAGAAAAGGTATGAAGAAAAAGAGACAGGAAAGAGATAAAGGCCAAGAGACACAGAGAGAGGCAGTAAAAGAGACAAGCAGAGACACAGAAATATAGAGAGAGAACTTTGGAGTTATTTGCAATTGAAACCCTCATACTTAGATGACCAGTCCTCACATACTAATTTATACATGGGAGTCAGTTTCCAGGAACATATTGGAGATAAGAAAGGTATGTTTCAGTCCAAAAGGAAATAATCAAGAAATGGTGCCACTGTAAGGAGGGGAGAAATCAAAGTTTTAAAAAGGGACATGAAATTAAAGGCAAACTTGCCTGTGAGCCCATTTCCCCATCGGAACCCAGAAGATAAAAAGTGTAATAAATTCATTCCTCTACACCCACTTCAAACATCAGAGCAGATCAGCAGTTTCACTGATGCGCGGCCAGACTTTGAAGTCCCTCGGAGCTCTCTGGAATCCCACCAGCCTCCCTCCAGACCATGTAATGTCTTGCAGCTCTGCCTGTGCTATGTGTTCCAGATGGACACAGCCATTCTTTGCGTGCTTTCTCTTCTCTGTCTTGGGACACTGGAGTGATTGGGAACCAAGGAGCGTGTGTTACGGAGCGAAAATTGGCACACGTTACTGCCCTGTGCTGCTCAAACATCAAAAAACCCGAAAGAGTTAAGATGCCTCTCTGGATGGAAGCAGGAGGGAGAGGCAAAGGAGAGGACTTGCCTCAGCAGCCCATCCTGCTGCTTGCTGAGCCTGGAGGCTCTGGAGGCTCCTGAGAGCTTTGGGAAAGAGCAGAGGAACTCCCTGGCTCCTCCCTCTCTTGGCTCTCCAAGCCAATAGTCCATCTCATTGACCTTGACATCAAGGTGACCCTGTGAAGGAGCCACAAACCCAGGGCATTTCTGAATAACAAGGGAACTATGACTGGCTGTTGCTGTGTCAGAAACTTATCTACATTTCAGGGCAGGTGTTCACCCAACCTACAAGAAGAGCTGTCTGGAGGATGCCAGGCTGGGAAGATACTTGGTGTGCCCAGGCTGCCAAGTGGCTGTTGACCCTTGTGTTTATGGTGACTGCAACATGTAGGTCCCCCAGTCAGGATGCGCTGCTAATGGGAAAAAAGAGTATCTAGTCACTGGGGGCATTGCTTGGCCTCCACCTCACTCAGCCCTGCCTGCCCCAGACTGCCAGAGCTGATTTATGTGGCTACCTCTATCTGAGATGAGTGTGTCTCTCAGTTGCTCCATTGTTTCAATTCAGACTGTGAGAGAGGTCTGTGAATGAAGCCACATCATGGCATGGAGCACTTTCCAGCCAAGGAGACAGTTACTTTGAAAAATATTAAGGCCATGAAATAAATTTCTGCTGCCAATGTTATATATGTTTTGAAAAAACTATTTCCATGTGTATGTGTGTGGTGTGCATGCGTGTTTGTATGTGTGCGGCTGCACCTGTGTGGGCAGGTGCTTGTGTGCTGTGTGTGGAGGCCAGAGTTTGACATCTGGGGCTCTCTCAGTCATGCTTTACCTTGCCTTTATTCATTTATTTATCTGGAGTCAGGGTCTCTTGCTAATGCATGCTGATTCCACTAGACCAGCTAGCCAGTGAGCCTCCCTCGTGCTAGGATTACAGGCACATCCCCAGCTTTCATGTGGGCTCTGGGTATAAGAACTCAGGTGCTCACGCTGCACAGCAATTGCTTTATCCACTGAGCCATCTCTCCAACCCACTGTTTTTGTTTTGATTTGTTTTAGCTGTTTAAATAAGCTTATGAAGTAGAGGTTTCTTTACGGTGCTCTCACCCTAACCCCTAATCCGACTACTTCCCCAACCGCTTCACCATCTCCTTTGTATGTTTTTTGTTTTTGTTTCTGTTTTTAATTTTGTTTGGGTTTGTTTTGAGACATGCAGTTGTTCAGTGAATGTTAGATTGATTGGAGACAAAGAAATGAAAAAATGAAGAGAATACCCACTTTGATGCATAGGGAAAGTTGTAGCTATTTTACTATGGTATTTTTCATAATCAAAAGCATTTAAAACATAAAGAAAATTTAGCAGTGATTTAACAAACACCCTTGAACTATTACAAAGATTTGCAGAAGTTAACATTTTGTCTTATTGCTGTGACAGCATTTTGTTTCCTAGAGGAATAAATACTAAAATGTTGTTGAGATTCTTTTATCTGCATTCATCACATTATTGCCTTCTTCTTGAGAGCTAACCCTTTTACTAAAATTAGTACCAATCATTCCAGGTATACACCATTCGGGCTATTTTAAAATAAAAATACCTATAAATAAATTTTAAAAACATCTCTCTCTTGGTAGCCCAGACTCAACTCAAACTGGTGGTCTTCCTGATTTAGCCTCCTGCATGCTGGGATTATGGGCATGAGCCACCATACTTGAGGGAGACATTAGGATTATTTTGTGAAAGTGCCAGGGATCTAATTAAGACTTCCCTATTCAAGGCAAACATTCCACCACTTAGCTGCTCCCTGGCTGTTGCTTTTCTAGACAGTTACTCTTTGGTGGGTCATTGTCAAATGTCACTGGGCAACAGCATCATCTACACATCTTGGGAAAAATGTGGGTGACAGAGCCTCATGGAAAATCTCATTAAGGGGCTGGAGAGATTGCTCAGTGGTTAAGGCACTTGCCTCCAGTGCCTAAGGTCCTGGATTCAATTCCCCAGTATCCACATAAACCACACACAAGGTGATGCCCCCCTCTCTCTCTGTCTGTCTCTCTCTCTCTCTCTGTATCTCTGCTTGAAAATTAATAAATAAATTTTTTTAAAAAAAGAAAATCTCATTAAGCAGTGAGGCAGTTTACTGGTGACAGAGTTCCAAAAGTAAAAGGGAGGAATGTAATCATATCCTTGAGCCTTTCCTTGCAGTACAGAGTTTCCTCCCTAGATCTGTTTATCCTTGAACTAAACCTGAGTCCCTCTCCAGGAAGGAGTTCCTCCACAGAAGAGACAGTTGCCCCCTCTTGAGAAGATTACAGCCTTCCTGGAAGATTGAGCATCCAGAGAAAATTGCCCTTTCCCAAACTCTTGGCATCATAGTGTTGGCCAGCTCAGCCTCAAGTCTCGCTCTTTCGGGGGGCTTCCCCATTCACGCCTTCTCCTGGGATGAGCTTTGTTTTCCTTCCCTTTCTTCAATTCTAATCTAATAAAACTTCTAAATAAATACTCTGGTTTATGGATTTCAATTCTTTGAATTCTTAAGAGAAGAATCCAGAGGCCACTAACTTAGTGAGAGCTTTGTGTGACCTTTGAGTTTTCCAGGACCCGAACTCCTGAGTGATTGCCCAGCCAAGCACTAAGGCTCCAACACACTCAAAGACACCCCCAGACACAAATTCTCCTATTAACAGGTCTCAGAAGTATCTTGAACAAGAAATGGTCTTTGAGCTTAGGTGTCTAGAATCTAGTATTTCTTGTTTTCCATGAAATTCTCCTTAGGGCTGGAATCCTAGTCAGCTTTCCAGTTTCAGAGTGGAGAGTCACACTCCCTTTCCAAGTCATCTGAAAGCAATGATTCTTCTCTTGTGAAGGAAGATGGATTTTATTTTCCGAGACAGCAGACAAACTATTGCAGGAATCTTGCTGTTTTTCCAAGCCCTTCCCATTTTCTGGCCCTGGGTGGTTGGGCATATGCATGCAGGGCAGTTTTGTTGGCAAGGATGAAGGAATCTAGGAGTGTTTTCTCCCCGGAAGCAGCCACATGCGTTTCACAGACGCAAAATGCTCCCAGTTTGAATGGGGCAACTGGAATTCTGCACTTAGAGCCCAACTTCCAAATATTCCAAGGTTGCACAACAGAAGAAACTACAGAACCAAGTGTGCTGGTGTCTGTGTTGGCTTGCTCAAAGGCATGGACAGATAGATCTCACTGAAAAAATAACCTACTTATCTAGAACCTCAGAAAAGTCAGACCTCTGTTGATACGCCCAAAGATTTTGTGTAATTCAGATAATTCAACGGAGCAGGGCCTCTAAATACCACAGACAACTTTGGGCTCTGGGATGATGAGTGTCCCTGAACACTCGCAAGCAAAACAAAGACAAGCAAAGCTCCTAAGCCAGGTCTCTCGACGAGAACAAATGTTAATTTCATTGACTGCCTCCAGTTTCATGTGTTCCTAGTACATGTCATAATTAAAGTCATAATTAGTCCGTTCTTTGTTAGATTCTCACTGGGTATATTTTTAGAATTGCCTCTTTTTGTCAAGTGTTACTTGAATACCCATTTCATTGCTTTTCTTCTTTTAGCTGCAGTCAAAAGACATTTGTGTATTCTCTGAAATCTACTTTGTTTCCCTTTTAAAATAAGGCTGCCATAATGAATTACCCTAGATAAAGATTCTCATTGTAACTCACTGATTCATGACCAGAGGCCTCTGTGTGCATCGCCTATTGGAACCTGGGCATTTCTGTTCTGTAGGTTCTCATAGT
>PVHP010041014.1:0-15622 GCA_004024765.1 Zapus hudsonius | reverse complement strand
GGGCGCCTCAGAAGGCTCTAATCCCAAGCAGGCCCCCTCTGGGTGCGGTAGGCCCTCTCTGGACACCCCAACTTTCAGCGCCGGCTGTCCAAAGCCCTAAGCACCCCCTAGACGCACCTGGCACCAAAGGGCTGGCCCAGCTAATGGGGAAGGAGAAGGAGACACATCCTGGGATCACCGCCACCTCCCCATCGCACCCCATGTGCGATCGGAAAGTCCCTTCCAGGTGAGCTCCCCAGGCAGGAGCGGGCCACCTGCTCCGGAGTGTCCCCAAGCTCCGCCCACTGCCAGCAGGGACGCAGGCCGGCCACCCCGTGCGCCCCGGGGACCTCCCGCCCCAAGGTGGCCGGGCCTCGGCGGGTGAGGCGACAGGATCCGGAACCACCCCGCGGGACGAGGAGAAGGGACCCAGGACCCGGAGGAGGCCGAAGCCCCCGGGCCGAGGCGCGCCGAGGCGGGGCCCCGCCAGGCCCAGGGCGCACGGCCGCCGCCACCTGTCGTCGCTCGGTGGGGCTGGAGACCCGAGGGGCTAGGTGGCTGGGGGGGGTCGCGGCCGGCTCTCCCCACACTCACCAGGCTCAGGGCGCGCGCCACCACCTGGGGCTGCGTCAGGAAGCGCCGCAGGTCGAAGGAGCCGCCCGCGTTGGCCGCGCCGTACGCCCCGCTCTCCATGTCGCCGTCGCCGCCGCGCCGCGGGTCGCCCAGGACTAGCCGGACGGGCTCGCTCCGCCCACCAAGGGGGCGTGGTCAGACGGCGGTCAGGGGGCGTGGCCACGCGGACACCAGGGACCGACCGCAAAGTGCGGCGCTCGGCCGGTGGCGCACCGAGGGAGCTGCGCTTGGAGCTGCGGGGCGCGGGCACCCTAACCTCCAGGGCTCCTGGCACCCCTTCTCCCGGCTGGCAGGCTGGCTTCCCTGCTCTGCTGTCCCGCAGCACAACCACAGAGTCCCCAGGAAGGGGAACTCGCCATGGCCCGCCCTATATGCGCCCTGGCTCCTGGTTCCTTCCTCTAAGAACCCCACCCGCCAAGAACCCGGGCTCATCAGCAACCTGAGCTCACCGTTCTGCGCCCAGCCGAGGGCCAGGGGGGTATCGCCAGTCGGAAAGCTTTTTTGCTTAGCACGTAGGAAGCCCTGGGTTCCATCCCCAGGGCAATTCCCCGGTACCCACTTAAAGCCCAACTCACCAAGTGGTGCATGCGTCTGGAGTTGGAGTTATTCGCAGTGGCAGAAGGCCCTGGCATGCCCATGCTTTCTCTCTTTCTCTTTCAAAAAGAAAAAGAAAAAAATATGTGTATCGAAACGCGGTGGCACACGTCTTTAATCTCAGCAGAGAGAGGCAGGACTATGGCTGTGAGTTTGAGGCCAGCCTGGGACTACAGAGTGAGTTCCAGATCAGTCTGGGCTAGAGTGAGACCTTACCTCCAAGAAAAAACAAAAAAATAATAATACCAACAACCTAAACCAATGCCTGGGACCCCTCATGGCTGGCTACCCAAGGCCTGTTTTCTGGAGTCAAGCCTGGGGTGTGGTGGGGGACAACTGCCCTTACCCATTCTTCTGGCACTGGGCTGGAGAAGGGGCTTCGAAGGGAAAAGCAGTTTGCACACTATGAGACCTGGCACACCTGTAATCCCAGCACTTGGGAAATTGAAGGAAGATCAGGAGTTCAAGGCCAGCCTATGCTAAAGTATAGTGTTTTTGAGGCCAACCTGGGCCTTATGTGACCCAGTTTTATTTTTTGTTTTATTTATTTATTTTTGGTTTTTCGAGGTAGGGTCTCGCTCTAGCCCAGGCTGACCTGGAATTCACTCTGTAGTCTCAGGCTGGCCTCCAACTCATGGCGATCCTCCTACCTCTGCCTCCGAGTGCTGAGATTAAAGGCGTGTGCCACCACGCCCGGCTGTGACCCAGCTTTAAAACAGAAACACATAGAATCCAGGTTTCCATGCCAATCCCCCTCCCCCTAGGCTGTATGAAAAGCTCTGTGGGGACCAAGGGGTTCTCCAGGGACCACAAAATATTACACACACTCTTTGCTAAGGGCCCATAAGGAATTTGGGTATGCCAGGTAATCCGGACAGTGAGAGAATTCAGCCAGAAGCCTGGGCCTCCAGGAGCAGGACCACTGGAGGGAAAAGGTGAGCGCTTGTGGTGGAGCTGGGTCTTTTAAAAATATTTAAATTTTTTAAAATATTTTTTTATTTATTCATTTTCAGGCAGAGAGAGGGAGGCCACCACCTTGTGGGTCTGGCTTATGTGGGTCCTGGGGAATTGAACCAGAGGCCTTAGGCACTAGAGGCAAGTGCCTTAGCCGCTGAGCCATCTCTCCAGCCCTTTTTTTATTTTTATTTTTTTATTTTTTAATTTTTTTTGGTTTTTCGAGGTAAAGTCTCTAGCCCAGGCTGACCTGGAATTCACTATGTAGTCTCAGGATGGCCTTGAACTCAAGGCAATCCTCCTACCTCTGCCTCCCAATGCTGGGATTAAAGGCGTGGGCCACCACACCCAGCTAAGATCCTGCTTCTTGATACCCACCTTCTGAAACACACACACACAGAGAAAGAGAGGGCTGGAGAAATGGCTTTGTGGTTAAGGGGCTTGCCTACAAAGTTTGACAACCCAAATTCAGTTCCCCATGTAAAGCCAGATGTAAAAAGTGGTAAAGCCGGGCATGGCACATGACTTTAATCCCAGGACTAGAAGGGGGGGGGCAGAGGTAAGAGGATCACCAGAGTTTGAGGCCACCCTGAAATTACATAGTGAATTCCAGGTCAGTCTGGGCTAGAGGGAGACCCTACCTTGAAGAACAAAAAGAAAAAAGAAAAAAATAAAGAAAAAAATAAAAACAAAAAAGAAAGAAAAAGAGGGGGCCTGGTGAGATGGCTCAGTGGTTAAAGGTGCTTGCTTGCAAAGCCTGGTGACCAGGGTTTGATTCCCAGTATCCACATAAACCAGATCTACACAGTCGCGCATGGGTCTCGAGTTCATTTGCAGCTGCAGGAGGTCCTGGAACACCCATTCTCTCTCCATCTTTCTTTCTTTTTAAAAATATTTTATTTATTTGCAATCAGAGAGAGACAGAGACAGAGAATGAGAACAAGCTCCAGATGCATGCACCACTTTATGCATCTGGCTCTACATGGGTACTGGGGAATCACACGTGTGTGTGTGTGTGTGTGTGTGTGTGTGTGTGTGTGTGTGTGTGTGTGTCCAGCCCTCTCCATCTTTCTTTCTTTCTTTCTTTTTTTTTTTTTTTTGGTTTTTCAAGGTAGGGTCTCGCTCTAGTCCAGGCTGACCTGGAATTCACTATGTAGTCTCAGGGTGGCCTTGAACTCATGGTGATCCTCCTGCCTCTGCCTCCCGAGTGCCGGGGACTAAAGGTGTGTGCCAGCACGCCTGACCTCCATCTTTCTTTTATTTTTATTTTTATTTTTTGAGGTAGGGTCTCGCTGTAGCCCAGGCTGACCTGGAATTCACTATGTAGTCTCAGGGTGGCCTTGAACTCATGGCGCTCCTCCCACCTCTGCTTGCCCATCAGAAGTGCTGTGATTAAAGGCGTGTGCCATCACAACCCACACGAGTTTGATTTTGAATTAACTTTGGGTCATTGTGTGTTTGGAAACTTTTCTTTTTTTAGGTTAAGTCTTTTGTAATCCAAGCTGGCTTCAGACTCAATATGTAGCCAAGGATGACCTTGAACTCCTGATTCTCCAGTCAATACCTGTCAAGTGTGAGATTCCAGGTGGGTGCCATCAGGACAGAAGCCTTTTACTGTTGACAAATTCCTCACGACCCCCACATTCAGTTACACCCACCCACACAGGATGGTGACCTGAAGTTGACGAAGCCGGGCTGTGGTGAAGCAATTGAACTTCTCAGTTACTCATGTTTCCATGAGTGTGTGTGTGTGTGTGTGTGTGTGTGTGTGTGTGTGTGTGTACACTCCAAGCTGGAGGTCAGAGCACAGCTTCAAGATGTTTGTGCTTTACTTTGAGATACGGTCACCTGGTTTGGGAAGATGGCTCAGTGATTCAAGGTACTTGCCTGCAAAGCCTGTCAGTCCTGGGTTCAATTCCCCAGTACCCCAGATGTACAAAGTGGGTCTCTTGCCTCTGCTATCGAACTGTCAGACATCAGCCACTGGCCCGTGCATGGGCTTAGGACTGTCCTGGCTCCTACCCCATGGTCACAGGGGCTTTCAGATCACAGATCCAAGCACTGCTTTGCATCTGGCTTTATATGGGTGGCTGAGGAATCGAACCCACTCCAGAAGGCTTTACAAACAAGCGTCTTTAACTGCTGAGCCATCTCCCCACCCACCCACCCATTCCCTCTGTTTCGTCTACATGTCCAGCACAAATCCATATGCGGTGCGCTTCAGTTTTATTTCCTGTGGTCTCTGGACTATGGACCACACGCATTTGCCATTTCGTGTCCCCTGACTTGCCTACCCTTTTCTTCCCCTTTCATTTGAGGTTGGCTCATTCCGTAGGGCAGCAAGAAAAGCCCAGGGCCCTCCAAGCGACTCTGTCCAGCCTGTATCTTCTGGTCACAACCTAATGACAAGAGAGTTGACATTTCAGGTCAGGCAGACTCACCTGTGAGCCACTCAGTTTATGATGGCAGACGCCTCAATGCCTTGGGTGTGAGGCTTACTCACCCCACAAAATGCAAGGGCCAGTGAATCACCAAGAGCCAAGCACTAGCCCTGGGTCACATGGTCAGTGGGAGCTGGGCCTCTGCATCCCATTCTACAGAAAGGAACAATGAGGCTCAGAGAGGTGATATACCCATGGGTGTGGGCTCTGGACAGGACAGACTTGGGAGAAAGACTCCCAAGATATGGCAAGTGCAGAGGTGAGAAGTTAGTGGACAAGCAGAGAGGCCTGTGGTACTGAAGCCAGACGTTATAAAGGCCCTGGCCAGGGCTGGAGAGATGGCTCAGCGGTTAAGGCATTTGCCTCTAGTGCCTAAGGCCCCGGGTTCAATTCCCCAGGTCTCACATAAGCCACACCCACAAGGTGGTGGCCCTGGTGTACTCTCTCTCTCTGCTTGAAAATGAATAAAATATTTTAGGGCTGGAGAGATGGCTCAGCGGTTAAGGCACTTGCATCTAGTGCCTAAGGCCCTGGGTTCAATTCCCCAGGTCCCACGTAAGCCAGACCCACACGGTGGTGGCCCTGGTGCATTCTCTCTCTCTCTCTCTCTCTCTCTCTCTCTCTGCTTGAAAATCAATAAATAAAATAAAAAAAATATTAAAAAAAAAAAGGCCCTGGCCATATGATGACTTTGGAGAGGGGACTCCCCTGGACATCTCATGCCTGGAGAGAGACTGATCAGTGGGACGCTCGGGCCCACCCAGGTGCCTAGACGCCCCAAGAACCCCATAGAAATATAGGAAATGTCCCATCAGACATTTACGTGACATAAGTGACATACGTTAGGACTGTGTAAGCTTCTGCAGGCCCTTGGCAAATGGTGGCTATAAGCAGGTCACGCTGGGCCCCTGATGGCAACCATACCCCATCAGCCTGCTCCCCACTACTCTCAGCTAGTACCTAGCTGGTCCATAGAGGTGGCCGACAGCTTTCCCCAGACCCACGTGGAGCCCACGCGGCCTACCTGGTCCAGCCCAGCATCCAGGAGCCAACGGCTACTATGGAGACGAGGCTGCCGGCCAGCACGGAGGTGGGTCCCAGGGGTAGCTCTCCTGTGAGGGTGTCGAGAAGCCTGGCCAGGGTAGGCATGAATCCTGGGGTCCCTCCCACTCTGAGGAGCCAGTCTGAACTGATTCCCCACTCCCAACTCTCTCTGGACCCTCTCACCTGGGGGCAGCAGCGTGAGGGCACTGCTCTGGGCATTGACGCTGTTCTCAGCCTGGCACTGGAACCAGCCTGACATCTGGGATAACGGGAGGGAAAAGATGGCAGGCTGCCCATGGAGTGGCCTCTCCTGTGCGTAGACACGCCCATCCTTCCCAACCAGAGTGTAGGTGATGGGTGGGCTGCCAGAGGAAGCCAGGCAGGACAGCTCCACCGTGGGGCCTTCGTCTCCTCCGTCCAGCAGGGTAAAGTCAGCATGAAGCTGGGACACAGGCTCTGGCAGGGTAGGAAGGGGGCATCGCAGACGTGAGTGGGAGGCTTTGCAAGCCCCTAGCGAGTTCTCTTTATAATATGCAAGCTTGACTGACCACCTCCCCCAGGTAGCCTGCCCAGTGCGCTTGCCTCTGTGGAGCTGGGCTTTTAGTTTGTTTGTAGTGCATGCTATATGATTTGATTTGATTTTTGGATTTTATTATTTTGTTTGTAGAAAGGTATTTTGAGACAGTCTTGCTAGGTGGTCCTACCTCCTGCCTCTGCTTCCTAAGTGCTAGGCAGGGTTACATGGGACAGGTGTGTGTCATGTGTCACCATACTGGCTTTTTAAATTTTATTTTATTTATTTATTTTTATTTTAATTTATTTATTTATAATTTTTATTTTTTGGTTTTTCGAGATAGGGTCTCACTCTAGCTCAGGCTGACCTGGAATTCACTGGAGTCTCAGGCTGGCCTTGAACTCATGGCAATCCTCCTACCTCTGCCTCCCAAGTGCTGGGATTAAAGGCGTGCGCCACCACGCCCAGCTCAGGAATTCTATTTTATGGACAACTGTGTTGCCTGGTATTGCTTGGAGCTCCTGCCCCACATGCTCCTGGCTTTGGGATTAAAGGCTAGCTTTCTTTGGAGGACAAGACCCGACACCTAGAATCTCGGTTCTGGAGTCTTCAGCCCAGTGCCCCAGGCTTAGTTCTTGGTTAATAATAGTCCCACACCTCATTTCGCCCTTGCCATCTATGAAATGCCCTCTCAAGCACCCTTCCTAAGCCCCCTGGGGTGCTTATGACATCATCTTGTTTTCCACATGGAGACCCCACAGCGAGCATGGATGTGGGCCCATGTTCTCCACCACCATGGGCTCCCTGCTGCCAACCCTGTGTTCTTAGTGTGGGGGCAAAGAACCCATGGGAGTGCTGGACCCACCGAAGCCTCCAGCACCTTCGTGATTCCTACCACCCAGGGCTCCCACCAAGAAGGGAGTTCCAAGGGAAGTCGGAAGAAGGCAGGGATGGAGGGCACACAGCGGGTTGGAAGCCAGCCTCAGGCCACTTGCAGGCTGTCTGGGGCAACTTCCTCACCCCCATCGGCTCAGCTTTGCAGAGCGGAACTGTGGCCACCTCTGAACGGCTGTGAAGATAATCTGAGATAATTTGAGATCCTTTCTCAGGCCTGGGCCCCTCCCCCATTTGTAGGCCACCCACCAGCCACCCTGGCCCACGGCCCCTGCACTTACTGGCCCACAGCTCCCAATACAACTGCAGCTTGGCACTGGGTCCATGGGTGCCCAGGGCGGAGGATGCCTGGCAGGAATAGGCGAGCAGGTCTGGACTGGATTTGAGTGTGACGTTGATGCGGAAGGAGACCGGCTTGTAGCTGTCCATCACCTTGGTGGCCACCAGCACACCTCGGCTGGCCAAGAGGGCGTAGGTGACGGGCCGGGGGGCTTCGGGCACGTAACATGTTATGAGCACTCGACGGCTTCGGGGATAAACCTCCAGGACGTCATAGGTGATGGCGATGTCTGGGTGGTCAGTAAAGGAAATAAACAAAGAGGCTGGTCATCAAGTGCCCAGGAAAGAGGGCTGTTTGGGGCTGGGGAGGTGGCTCGGTGGATAAAGCGCTTACTTCGGAAGCCACCGTAGCTTACATCTGAAATGCCAGCGTGCCTGTGGTAAGATGGGAGGCAGAGACAGGAGAATCCCAGAAGCCCCCGGGGCCAGCTAGCCTGGCATGCTCAGTAGTGAACAGAAAAGGCCCTATCTCAAACAAGGTGGACGGTGAGCTGAGGACACACGGGAGGCTGTCTTCTGACCTCCACGCAGGCAGTGTAGCATGTGTGTGTGTGTGTGTGCATTCATGCATATGAACACGCACACACGTAATTTTAAAAAATGGTTTGGAGCTGGGTGTGGTAGCGCCCGCCTTTAATCTCAGCACTCGGGAGGCAGAGGTAGGAGGATTGCCGTGAGTTCAAGGCCACCCTGAGACTACAGAGTGAATTCCAGGTCAGCCTGGGCTAGAGTGAGACCCTACCTCGAAAAACCAAAAAATAATAATAATAATAATAATAATAATAATAATAATAAAATAAATAAATAAATGGTTTGGGGCTGGAGAGGGCTCAGCGGTTAAGACGCTTGCCTGCAAAGCCTAACAACCAGAGTTGGATGCCTCTGGAGTCCGTTTGTAGGTGCTGGAGGCCCTGGCATGCCCATTCTGTCTGTGTCTCCTCTATATTTCTCTGCTTGAAAATAAATTTTTAAAAAGTTTTTAGGGCTGGAGAGATGGCTTAGCGGTCAAGACACTTGCCTCCAGTGCCTAAGGCCCGGGGTTCAATTCCCCAGGTCCCACATAAGCCAGACCCACAAGGTGGTGGCCCTGGTGTGCTCTCTCTCTCTCTCTCTCTCTCTCTCTCTCTCTCTCTCTCTCTCTCTGCTTGAAAATGAATAAATTATTTAAAAAAAAAAAAGCCAAAGAGTGACTGACTCAGCGATCGCACCCCAGCCACATGGAAACAGAAGCAGAAACGGGCTTGGCAGGTACGAGTGTGGTCACACTGCCAAGAGGTGGGACCAGGCCTCAAAATCAGAGCACTTGAATGGATAAACAAAATGTGGTGAATTCGTGTGAAGGATTATTATTCGGTGTTGCAGAGTAAGGATGGGTTTGGGGAAACAGTTCTATAATAAAGACTTGCTTGCTGCAAGGCCCTGGGTGTGATACCCGGCATCAAAAATAAAGTAAAATCAATTAAAAGTAATAAAGTTCCTGCTTTAGCATTGTGCTGTTTTAGTTTAATTTAATTTAGTTTAATTTAGGGAAGCTGTTATAAGCCTATACTTTCTTTCTTTTTTCATTTTCATTTTTTTATTCATTTTCAAGCAGAGAGATACAGAGAGAGAGAGAGAGAGAGAGAGAGAGAGAGAGAGAGAGAGAAGGCATCAGGGCCACTACCTTGTGGCTCTGGCTTAACGGGTCCTGGGGAATTGAACCTGGGGCCTTAGGCACTGGAGGCAAGTGCCTTAACCGCTGAGCCAACTCTCCAGCCCTGCAGTAGTCCTTTTAAAGGATGGCATGCTCCCAGGGCCTAACTGAGTAGGTTCCTCCCTGGGCCCAGGGGGGCCCCTTACCCTCCGCCCTGTTCCAGGATCTTGTAGACAGATCTTAGGGTGGGTCTCAAGGCAGGAAGCACCTCTCAGATTTTCTCACTGCACCTCATGCTGCCCTCACTGACTCCCAAGGACAGTCTTGGGGACGAAGCAAAGATGCCTTCAAGCAAGGGTGCGCAGGGTTACAGAGAGGCTGGAACAAAAATGGAACAGTTTAGACCGGGCCTTTCATCCCAGCACTTGGGAGGCAGAGGTAGGAGGATCGCCGTGAGTTCGAGGCCATCCTGAGACTACAGAGTGAATTCCAGGTCAGCCTGGGCTAGAGCGAGACCCTACCTCGAAAAACCAAAAAGAAAAAAAGAAAAAAAAATTTGGAGTTCTCCCTCTCTGAGGCACTATTTTGCAGATTTCTACCAATAATTTTGTCAATCTGATCCTTGGGCTCAACAAAATTTCTCAAAGGGGTCCATAAAAGGTCTTAAATCTGCCTTAACTTAAGGGGTGGGGAGCAGGGGCTTAGGGGCAAGGTGTGCTTCCACTCCCCCCCTCCATGAAGAGAAATAACCCTGACTTACAAAGGTAAAAATTGTCCCCTCATTTCCATTTCCACGGCCATGAATAGAAGTCCAGTTTGCATAAGAGAGCAAACTGAAATCACTTATGAGGTACAGTTTTCTCCCCAGAACTGAAAAAAAAAAACCCAAAAAATGAGGTCTCTCCAAATCTCCAAAACCTCTTGTTTTTGGGGTGTGTGTGTGGATGCACAGGCCTGTGTGCATGCAAGCAGAGATCAGAGGAGAAAATCCAGGGCTCTCTTCCACTTTACTGCCCGAGACAGTGTGTTATGTCTGAAGTTCAAAGTTTGTCCATTAGAGCCCGGTGTGGTGGCGCACGTCTTTAATCCCAACCCTCGGGAGGCAGAGATAGGAGGATCACCTTGAGTTCAAGGCCACCCTGAGACTACAGAGTGAATTCCAGGTCAGCCTGGGCTAGAGTGAGATGCTACCTCGAAAAACAAAACAAAAAAAAAAAAAAAAAGAAGAAGAAAAAGAATTTTCTTAACTCCTGGAGCCGGGTGTGGTGGCGCACACCTTTAATCCCAGCACTCGAGAGGCAGAGACAGGAGGATCACCATGAGTTCAAGGCCACCCTGAGACTACAGAGTAAATTCCAGGTCAGCCTGGGCTACAATGAGACCCTACCTTGAAAAACCAAAAAAAAAAAAAAAAAAATTTTCTTAACTCCAGGAATCCTTGCTGGGTTTCACCTAACGTGCAGCAGACAGGAGACACAGAGAGACGTGCCATCTGACAGCCAGGACCTAACCGAAGCTGGCAGAGAGCTGACAGAGGTTCCCATGGAGCTTCCAGAAAGATCCAGCCTGCCAACCCTGGACATCCCTCTCTGGGCCTATGAGCTGGAACCAAACACACTCCTGCTGTCTCAAGCCACCCAAACTATGGCCTTTGTTGCCTCGGCCACAGGAGCCTGAGAGGTTTCTAGGTAGTCCTGGACCCTCACTCAGGCCTGAGGAGGGAAGCAGTGACACTAAGTGCAAATCTGTCCTTCAACAAAACAGTCCTCCTGGGAAGGACATTATAGGGATGATGAGCCATCAGGCTTGTGAGGGACTTCAGGCTCTTAGGTCACCTCCCCCTGTCCCTCCCCCTTATAGCTCCTGCTAAGTCCCACCTGCCACCTCCCTGGTCCTAAACTCTCCGTCTGAGCCCAGTGGTATCCAAATCCCCAGCTGCCTCGGCCTGACACCCTGAGCTGTCTCACTGGGTGGCCAGTGCCCACAGTTCTCATGGCCCAGGATGACAGAGCCAATATCTCTTTATACTTCATACCATACGGTTCTCCTCCCTTCTCCCAAAGGCCGGCCTGCCCTCTGGGTCTGTTAACTTCAAACCATCCCTCCTGCCCACACTCACACAACTCTTGCTGAAATTCCTAAGGATTTCAAGACGCACAATGCCATTTCTCCAACATTCTGGCCCTCAGCTCCTTCATGTCAGAGACCTGGTACCCAAGCTCCCACTCGTCCCCTCTGCAGCTGTGTCCTGTCTGATATCCCATCGGCGGACTGCATTTATCCAGCCAATCCTTCGAGGCTCAGGTGAAAGAGCTGGAGTCAGGCTGGAGAGATGGCTTAGTGGTTAAGACCTTTGCCTGCAAAGCAGAAGGACCTGAGTTCGATTTCCCAATTCCCATGTAAAGCCAGATGCACAAGGTAGCGCATGAGCCTGAGTTTGTTTGCAGTTTGCTTTTAAAAAGACCTGGAGTCATCCTCAGTGGCTGTCCTTCCATCCTGTACCATATGCCATTCATTGCTCTCTGCAAGCTCTGACTTCTCTCTCGAAGCCTAAAAGCTCTTGCCTCAATCCTCCCTCCTTCCTCTTCTCCTTCCCCTCCTCCTCCCTCCCTCCCTCTTTTCCTTTCTTCTTTTTTCCCCTTGTTTTCTTTTGAGGTAGGATCTCACTGGAGCCAAGGTTGACCTGGAATTCACTTATATAGTCTTAGGGTGGCCTTGAACTTCTGCCTCCCAAGTGCTGGTATTAAAGGTGTGGGCCACCGTGCCTGGCATCCTTTCTTTTTGACAGGGTCTCATGTAGCCCAGGCTGACCTGCAACTCGCTATGTGACCAAGGTTCAACTCTAACTCGGATCCTTCTGCCCCCATGTGTCCAGAGCTGGACTGCGGGCCCACCGCCGGGCCTGGCAGCACTCTCTTCAATTGGAACACACTAAGGACCAAGCCTTTCTCCCTCCCGAGTGTTAGTTGAAAGCGAGCGATGCCTCACTTGGCAGTTGGCCTTTCAGGAGTTTCCGTAGCAGGACTTGGTCAGCAGAGTCCCAAGATGACGCGGAAGGCAGAGCCGCCTCTGCCCAGGTACTTTCCTGACACCCAGCCACTGGCTCTTTTTTTAGCCAAAATACCAACCCTGGTTTCTTTCTTATGGCGAATGAGGAAATGATAGTTCTGCCTAGACCTCATTCAAGTGAGACCCACACCCGCCCTTCGGCAGAACAGAGGGGGATGCCCGGCTCAGCTGGGGCTTGATGGCGAATGACAGGACAGGGAGGTAACAGACTGCCTCCACCCTCAGAGACACAGGGGCTGGAAAAGAGGTTGAGGAACAAGGAAGAGAGGGGAGAGGAGGGAGGCGAGGAGGAGCCAGAGAAATGAAGACTGGACAGTGGAGGGGGTGGGACAGGCCAGGAGCTATGGTCCTTCCCAGGGTCCCCTCCTCCCAGGCTCTGTCCCAGGCTCCTGGGTGATTCAGGGAGGGGTGGAGAAGAGAGGGAAGCACCCCCAGCTGCCTTCAAGAGCAAGGTTGCCCTCCCCAGGCTGGACCCCTGGAAATCCCCAGCTCCTCTCTCCAGCCTCCTCCAGGCCTGAGTCTCTCCTCCCTGGGCCAAGTGCCCACCTGAACTCCCCAGCCTTCTCTGGGTTTCACCCACCTGGCAGAACTGGGGGCTCTGGAGGAGGTGGGCTTCTGTCCCAAATTCAAACCCGAGGCCCAGCTACTGGAGTGCATCTGCTTGGGTAAAACCTTCCCCACATACCCCAAGTCTCCCATACTAGAGGGCTCAGCCCGAGGACCCTCAGAGCCCTTGCAGGAGTGGAGGTCGCGTTCCAGAATTATCCATCTGAGTCCACCTGTACCCATTCTTGCCATCGGAACCTCCTTTCAGCCAAGGTATCTGCTGCAGGTGTCTGGCCTGGGGTCCCCAGCTAGACCCTTCTCCCTGGAAGGTGGTGTGGGGGGGGCTACTCACCTTCTGCCTGCTTCTCAGGGAAGCTGTTTGCAGCTGTAAGAGACAGGAGTGGTTAGAGGAGGGACACAGTCCAGACGGCCCCCTGCTGAGGCAGACCAAGGAGCAGGCTGATGCTTGGGGGTGAGGCCTCAGCCAGCACCTCTCCAAAAGCTCCTTTGAGTATCAAGACACGTGGGGTCAGCACATATGTGGTCTGTGGGCCGGTCAGAGTCTCCAGCCTGCAGCCTCTCTCTCTATCCCTGGCTTCCAAGATATTCCAGCCTTCAGGCCCTACTCTCCTGGGCTTCCCAGCACCCTACTTCCCAAGTCCGCCTCCTCAAGGCCCAGACAGCAGACCTTCCCACAAGGTCCCCAGGGAGCTCACCCAGCAGGGCCAAGCACAGCAGCCAAAAGAGCCTCATTTCTCTGTGGGAATGGGGCTATGTGAGGCCCTGCTTCCAGCCGGCCAGGGCCTCCTAGCTTGGGCCCTCCACCCTGGGGCCCCTGGGATGCTCCTTGGGTGGCCGTCTGCAGGGAGAGATAACTCGGAGGCTGTGGCTATCCAGGGGGCCCAGCTACCAGGGTTTGGTCCAGAGCATCATGGAAAGCCATAGCAGACAACTGTCCCCTCAATCCCCAGGGAGATGGAAGGAGTCTGGGGCCTGGAACCAAACCAGGCTTTGAAGTCCTGAGCTTAGGCTGGGCGTACTTGGCAGGTGAGGATGTCCCGTTCTCACTCCTGGACCTAGCAAGGGGTGCTGTGAGGTTTGACCTGCTGAGTTGGGATGGGCAATTGTCCTAGGATAGCTGAGTAGAGGTAATTCTAAGGGGCCTTATAGGGAAGCCCCAACAAACCGGGGGGTCTGCAACCCTGCTAGACAGACAAGGAAGAGGGGGTGTTTTTGCCCATGTTATATTGGTTTGCCTCTGACCATTGACCTGGTACCTCCAACATGGCTGATGCTGTATTAGACCTCAAGCTGGATGAGGCCCTGGGACACTCTGGAACTGTCCTATGGTATGCCCAAGCCCTGCCCTTAAGGAATTCAAAGGAGCAGGGCATGGATGCTCACCTCCCAGGGACCTGGATCCAATTTGTAACTAGACAAAACGGAGAGGAAGCCACGTCATCGAAGGTGGTGGCCTAGAAAGACTATGGGGGCGACCAGGGCCTTCCTGCGCTAAGGCTACACCAGGGCCAGACCCATAGGGTCCAAGGGACACCAAGAGCCAAGGAAGCCAAGATGTGGACCAGGATGGGCCACCCCTGCAGGAGGCCACTTGCATGCCTGCCTCAGTGGCCCCACTCCTCATCTGCGGCTGTGGACAAGCCTGTGGCTTTTGGGACAGGCTCAGTGACTGTGTGCACACCCACTTTGGCTGATAGTTCACGGATGAGGGCACCTGTGGCCACTCCAGCCCTGTCCCCTCTGGACATTCCTGGGTTTATCAGGAAGCTGTCTGGAGGGGTGAGCAACAGGAAGGACAGCCAGTACAGGTGTCAGAGGCCACCTGGACACCAGCTGTGTTCCTCACAGTGACATCACTTGTGGCACTTTCTATCACTGCTCGTCGCCCGCGGAGGGCAGTGATCACACAAATACACACACACACCGCTTGTGGGTTGATGAACGTGTGTCCTTTATTGCGGGGAATGAGGCAGTATATATAGAGCTTCCTGGCCAATCAGGGGGTTAATGATAAGAACCTGTGCCTAATAGCCAATCATGATCACCTCCTGAAACTCATTAAGCCAAGCCCCTCTTGGCAGGCTGTCAGGTGCCGTCCAAGACTAAGCCAGGGGGTGACTCCAAAGGCCCCCAAAGGCTTTCGCCCCTGACATTTTCTCTGGGGATACCTTACCCACTCTTCCTACCTCTCTCTGCTCTTAACTTCTTTGTTGGGGGCGGACATTCCCTTCTGTTGAGGTGGATAAAGGAAGTGAGAATTTTTTTAGGGTCAGACAGTATATATGCTAATCTTTTGGTTTATCTGGTGGTGCTGGGAATGGAACCCACAGCCTCATGCATTCTAGGCCAGCACTCCACCACTGAGCTACAATTCCAGCCCAGAAGATGAAGCTTGAAGGGAGATGCTAGAGGATGATGGGAGCTGACCGGGAGGGCTCAGGCTGTGGAGGTGAGCTGTCTGAAGGCTCAGAAGCTCCTGTGCCCCATCCCATGGTGCCCGGGGAACCTACGTAAGCACAGGCTTGTCTGAGGATCCTCTTCTGTTCTCAGGACTTGGGGGTCAGAGTCAGGGGAGAGGGCTCCTGGCAGAGCCCATGAGGACAGAGCTGTACAAGTTACCTGGAGTGGGTTGTGGTGGTCCTGAAGTTCACTAGTGCTCGGCCACACTTCATTGTTTATTTTTGCCCACAGGTCTTCCTGAGATTTCCTTACTTCCCCCACACCCTGTTCCTGGAAGGTTCCTGGAAGGGAGATTGCATGGGTCTGCCATGCTGAGTGGAGCTGGGGAAGAAACCTCAGGCTAGCCAGGCATGGTGGCGCACGCCTTTAATCCCAGCACTCGGGAGGCAGAGGTGGGAGGATCACCATGAGTTCAAGGCCACCCTGAGACTACAGAGTGAATTCCAGGTCAGCCTGGGCTAGAGCGAGACCCTACCTCGGAAAAACCAAAAAGAAAAAAAA
>PVHP010041013.1:0-15612 GCA_004024765.1 Zapus hudsonius | reverse complement strand
CCCTTGTTCATCTGTCATTGTCTGCTGGGTTCCCTATGGATCCTCCACTTTATGACTGTGGTGGCTCCTCTCTTGCCAGGATCTGGGTCATCGGCCTATGGTGGGTTGGTAGGGTTAGATGGGCCACAGCTCTCTCGTTGTATCCTGAAAAACACAAACACATTTGGCTTATCCTGAGTTGGTTGAATGGCTGTGGCTACCATAGCAACTTTTCTACAAAATCCTCAGATGCAAACTCATTCTGTCAGGGTCCAGGTCAGATAAGGGAGTGGAATGGAGGACTGCATTCCTCATGTGTGTTGGAATAGGAAGGCTTCCATGTTTAGGAAGGAGCAGGAACCAGGACATGATATTATATTCATTTTCATATTTGTGAAGGATTATCTCCTTTTGTCTCCACAAGGATGGAAAGGTCCTCCCTGGCAGAGATTGTTTCCTCTGCTGCCTTTATCCCTATAAGTACAGAATCCCTTACTCTCCCATCCATGTCTTGCTTCCTCTCACATTCTGATCTCCGATCTCTGAGGAAATTAACAAAGAATGCACAGGGGAGGGAGGGAAACAACTCATGCCAAGAATTGCAATGTTTATTAGAAATATCCTTTACAGTCTCTCTTATGAGTTAAAGCCCCAGTCTCAGGTACTTCCTGAGTGTGGCCCTTTCAGTATTTGTTAGGCAATACTGTCTCTAGTGTCTGATATGTTGCACTGCACCTGCATTGTTGTGACTTGCACATTACAGGAACAAATAGAAAATTTCTATATGCTTGTGCCTGGGGAGAAAAAGAAAAATACTATACAAATTCCATGAAAGTACTAAAGCTCAGGAGGATGGGCTTTGGCATCCTGTCAAGAAAGAAGAGAGGCTATGTTACACTAATTAAAGTGATAGTTGAATAGACTAAAATAATTTTCTATTTTCTAATTAAACACGTGATACATGTGATTTGGTAGGGAAGTGGATTTAGGGGTATTAGTAATTCTAGAACGATAATGGATGGTGTGGAGATGTCTTTTGTACTGGAAATAGTGGAGAATATAGATTTGGTGGCCAATGTGTGCTTAGCGGAGTCATTTCCTGATTAATGTAGTCAGAGGATTGTGAGTAAAATACTAAATCACACAACATATCTGTGGTTTTAAAATGCAGGTCTGAGGGGGCCAGAGAGATGGCTCAACCATTGAAGGCACTTGCTTTCAAGGCCTGGTGGCCTGGGTTCCCCCAGTGCTCATGTAAAGCCAGGTACACAGAGTGGACATGTGTCTGGAGTTCATCTGCAGTGGCAGAAGGCCCTGGTGTGCCCATTCTCTTTCCCTTCACCTCCCATCTCTTCCCTCTCTCCTTGAAAATAAATAAAAATATTTTTAAAGTGCCACTCCAAGGGCTGGGGAGATGGCTCAGTGAATATAGCACTTGTTGTGAAAGTGTGAGTACCTGAGTTCAGATTCTCCAGAACTCACGTAAAAGTAAACATGGTAGCTCAAGCTTCTGTAATCCCATCAGGCCTACAGTGAGATGAGTGAAGACAGGAAAAAACCCAGAAGCTCCTGTTTGTCTGGATAATGCTGCAGAGAACAATGGGGATCCTGCCTCAAAAGAGGTAAAAGGTGAGGGCCCTATAACCTCCATGGATGTTGTGTAGCATACACTTGCCTATTTTCTCTCTCTCTCTTTATTTCTCTCTGTGTCTCTCTCTCTCACACACACACACAGAGAGAGAGAGAGAGAGAAAGAAAGAAAGAAAGAAAGAGAGAAATTAAAAACTGACCGTCTAAGAATGATATGATTTTTAAAAAGTGTATTGGAGAGAGAAAGATGTGTGTAGGTAGGATTTTTTTCAGCATTCTAGGTTAGACATGATAATGAGCAAATAGGAATAAATATCTATGAATCAATGAGCTACACAATTTTAATAGGATTTTAAGAGGATGATACAATTGTTGGAGTGATTGTAGATGAAACAATATTGGTTTTCACAATAATCTTTGTGTCCCTAGTAGACTTTCAGGCTTGTCCCATAAAATTTCTGCATTGTTTGCAACCAAGCATACCATTTGTTAGATGGCAGTGTCAGTAGTATACACTGTGCTGTTCTAAGACAGTGTGTGCATCAGGGTGAAAAGATGGAGAGAAAAACAAAGACAAAATAAGGTGGAGAGCAGACCTTATATTTTTGGAATGACAGGCAGAGGGGCTAGTCATGGGCTCCTCAGCATCATGAGTTTTTGTCTCAAGCAACACACATTTTAATGAATGCTTAAATTAAAAAATAAAATAAAATGAATGATATTCAACTTAAAAAATTCTCTTTAGATTTCAGAGAAGAACTATCATTGATGATGTCCACCAAAATGCAAGTACCAACAACATTTCCCAGGCTGGGAAAACCATGCAGCTGTTAAGACTGGAAGTCTCCATTGAAAGAATAAAGGTAGGAAACCTGTTGAGACTAGCTGTGATTCATGTTCAGTTCCCCTGCTCTTCCTGGGCCAGGGCACAAGTCAGAGAAGATAATGACATATAATATGGCTTAATTCTAGTGTCTTCCTTGAGCAGGGTGAGAGCCTCAGAATATACTTTTTATTTCATACCTAGAACATGCCTCATTACACAAGATTTGAAGTCCAAGATATCTGAATGAGTCCCTCTGTCAAACCTTAGACTGGATTTACTGGAGGCCCACCTTCCCTGAATGAGTGTGATCAACTCTTGTCATCATTACCTTGTATTAGCAACAGGAGTTCCAGGTAGACTTCACCCTCCTGGGATTTATCAAGTGTTCTAGAGTTATCGATATAGCTGGCATAGCCTTGCATATCCAAGACAATAGTCATCTGGAGTCTTGTTTAGGAAAATGCTGCCTTTTAATGTGTGTGTCTATTAGTGACTTATGTTGTAACCCACCTTTAGTGGAGGTCCCGTCATGAGGCCAGAGAGCCTTTCTTTAGGCCATCTAACCTTAAAGTCTTCCCCTCAATCCAATGAGAACCCTGGAATGTTCTGACTAATATCATTTGGTAAAAAATAAAGCAGATAAATTCCTCTGGGCCTGGAGAACGTCACCTGTCTTCAAAACATGAAGCTTCCTCTGGTGGCCCTCATAGCCTGGTTGCCCTGAGCAATAATAGCGTTACTTCCCTGGTTTGGTTACTCTTGGGATCTCCCACCAGACCTCTCAAACAGGGTATGGTGTTTCTCATGTTTAGCTCTTGCCAGAGTAAAGCATGGCATCTTTCCATGCTCATTTTGTCCTTTTGATTCCCTCAAGCCTGATCTCTATCTGTATATCTTTTTTTTAACATTTGTATTGGCTTAAAATTATATATATATATAAAACACAACAATATGCTCAGTATCATAGGTTCTTAGATAAAGCCATTGAATCCATGATGACATTATCTCTTATGCATTAGTTATTCACCGCCCCCAATGACTCTTACATTCTTTCCACCCCCTCTTCTGCAAATTTCCCTGAGTCATAGTGGGTGAGTTTAAATTTTGCATAGCTAACTGTAAATCTTGAAGCTTGCTCAAGTTTTGACTCTAAACCCATAATTCAGTTCTTGAACCCTGTTCTGCATTCCAATCTATGTTTTTCTTAAATAGAAACTAAGTTATAACTTTCTCTTAATTCACACATACTTTTCCTTCCCTGCCTTCAACTTTTTATTTTGAAAACTTTTTAGCTATAGCATCCATATTTTTTAACCACAATGTCACTGGTTAACATTTGTATGTGTTTACTTGCTTTTATCTCTCTATATCTCTTTTTGCGCATTTCCACAGATGGCAGAATTTTTTTTCTTTAAGTCACTTGCACTGCAGGCCACTCATTTTGAGTAGCTGCCCTCACTTAGGGTATAGATTGTTTTTTGCTTAGATTCCAGTTAAGTATTTTGGCAGAAATCCCAGTTAGCCTGCTGCCAAGATATCAGTAGTCTCAGGATAGGGAATGTGGTACCAGCTCATCTGATCACTTGGTTAAAGCAGTCCTTACCTGCTTACTCTTGCTTTCTGACAAGTGATCTGAGAGCCATAGTCTGACACTGATTATCTGATTAAAATCTACTCCTAAGCTTTGTAGATAAAGTCTTCTCTTTCTTATTTGCTTTGGTTTGTCTTCACATCAGATCTGAAATGCTTCTGTGGATCTCATGTCCTACTGTGAGGAGCATGCCAGGAGTGACCCTTTGCAAGGATAAAGAGACCAGTGTCATCTTATACTGGAACACTGAAGTGGCTCCTGGCTCCTCAACAACATAAGCCACAAGACACAATTTGAAGAGATTAATCTTGAGCTTATCAGGTAACCATTGCTAGTAACTAAAATGCTCATTGCTTAGAATAATAGATTCTGAAGTCTTTCTTTCTCAAGTTATCCTTTTTTAAATATTCTACTGGTGTGGTACAGAATGACAACCTTGTTTTCTATTTTGTAACTATGGCATCACATTGGATTATTCTGTAAGGAAAGAATGTGGGGTGTGGAAACTTGTCTTTAAAATAGTTGATCCAGTTATATCAAGACCCAAATTGCATAGGTGCAAATTAAAATGTCCAGAATAATATCAGTTCTAAAACTTTATATTATATCATGTTCATAGTTATTTTTGTGCCAACCGGAGTCATACCAGAGGTATGGCTGGGGAGGGGGAGGTTGTATCTCTATTCATCTTTGTGTGTACACTATTGGCACTAACCTCATCAGCTCCTTAATTCTAGGAGTAATACCCTTATCTTGAGCTGTGTGTAGGTAAAGCAAAAAATTCTTTCTATATTTCCATTTTCTACAAAAAGGAAAGAAAGTCAATCCAAAATGATATTTCTGAACACATCACTGATTTATCCTCTGGTGGTTTGATATAGAGTTTGAGAGCAGCAGGACCTTTCTTGTCCTAGGCAGGTTTCCTCCTGTGGCTAAGGTGCCAGATGTTCACCAGTCACAGAGGTTGCTGCAAGTCAGTGGCTCTTGAGTTTATGCTGCATGGGGTGCACCTTCATTCACTAACCAATAGTAACTTGTACAGTGAAGCTTCTGGATCTGCTTTCAAATTTCCACAAGAATCTTAGGGCAAACCAGGTGTGGTAGCACACGCCATTAGTCCCAGCACTCAGCAAGATAAGGTAGGTGGATTGCCACAAGTTTGAGGCTAGCCTGGGACTCCAGAGTGAGTTATCCCGACTAAAGTGATATTCTGCCTCAAACAATCAAAAAAAGAATTTAAGTGTAGACTGGGTAAAGGGCTATTGAAGCTATTAAGGCTCATGCCTGGATTATCTATCCTCATTTTATGAACTCTACTACATTTGATAGATAAAACTTCTGGGTATGATTCCTATCTAGCACAGTCCTAGAGATGATTCCTTTAACACAGCATAAACATACTGTGAGGTATTTGTTTCAATGGGTGCCCTCATAGTACTCATTATTATAATGTCATCTCTCTGACCATCCATCTATCCATCCTACTCAGCATCATCAATTACTTGTATACCAAATGCCATGTCATACTAGACATTAGCAAGCATGAACAGACAGAATCTTGACTTGTGTAGAAACATGTTTACTTACAGATAAAAATGTATAACTACAATTCATTGAGTGTAGTGGTTTGATTCAAGTGTGCCTCTTCAACTTAATGTGTTCTGGATGCTTGATCCCCAGCTGATGGGAGTTTTGGAATTGTAACCTTATTGGGGGTGGGCTTATGGGGGTTACAGCTCAACTTGTCAGTGTTTGGCACACCTTCCTGCCACTGTTTTCAGTGCTATGGAAGATATATCCACCCTCTGCTCATGCTATCATTTTCCCTGCCATGATGGAGGTACCATTCAAGTATATAAGCCAAAATAAGCCCATTCTACCACAAGATGCTTTTTCTTGGGTTCTTTCTGCACAGCAATGAGAAGTTGACTACAACAGTTTTGGTACCAGAGAGTGGGATGGATTGTTGCTGCTAGAACCCTGATACTGTGGCTTTGGCCTTTCAGAACTGATTTGCAGGAGGATTGTGGAAGGATTTGAAACCTTGGCCTAAGAGTCCTGTAATTATAGCTTGATGGATTCTGATCTGAGTTGGAAAGACCTGAATGCAGTAAGAACTGTGGACTGTGAGTTTTGGCTTATAGGAATGAAAAAGAACTTTGTGGGGACTGTTCTAGAAGCAGTGTGTGTGAGAGGATTGCTGTGTTCTGCCTGCCTGTGTCCTGAGAAGTTGTGTAGGGTTGCATTGTGTAAAAATGGACTGGTGTGAACAAATGGAGATGGCACAGAAATAAATGAAATCTCTGGGCTATCTTCTTCTTGGTTCCCTGAGTCATGGTGGGTGAGTTTTAAGTCTGCTTTATTGTTAAGATCTTAAATGTCTCTGGATTCTTCTTCGGGTTGTATGGGTATCCTCAGTGTCTGTCTCCATTGACCTTTGAAGGGTTATCAGACTTGCTGTGGTGATTGGTCTCCTGTTTGTCTCATCACTTTCTCATAGGTTTCATTTGGGCCCTGTGTGATTCATCTGCCAGGGGTGATTCATCTTCTGCCAGGATGTCAGCCATCCTCCCATGTCTTGTTGGTGGAATTGTCCATGGCTCTCTCACTGTCTTCTGAAAAATACAAACAGAATCTCCATCAGAGAGTGAGATCAGTATAGGTTAAATGATACACATAATGCTAATTTGTTAAGATTCTATTGGTTGTATTCTCTCTATAGTTCTTTGGTAGTGGGGAATTTCCCCTTGGATCCCAGATTTTTGGTCCCCAAAATATTTTGCCCTGGATCCCAATTCCAGTTAAGGATTTCTTGTCATTGAATGGATATCTTAGCCAATTTGAAAGCTGTTGATTACCCCCCTAGGTTTTAGTACCACTATTGCACAGGTGATTTCTTCTTGACTTGCTGGTCTCTATCATAAAGCAGTGTGTTCTGCATTCTTGTGACATCAGTCTGAAATGTATATCAGTAGTCTCTTCTTTCTCCAAATATTATTGACCAGTTTCCCCTGGCAGATCATGTAGCACCTTCTAGCAGTACACATGCTACCCTTTAGGAATTGGTTACCATTCTGGATCTTGCAGGGTCTCTTGGTGTTGTTCAGTGACTTTCTGTGGTTTCTTTAGCAATAGGGACTTACTTTTGGCCTGGTGCAGGTACTCAAGAGCTTTGATAGAAGCCTGTATTGTTTTGGTGACTTCATGGGTCTCGTTGATCAACAGCTCACTGTGAGAAGAACAGCTCAGTTCTTTAGGAGTTTTATCTGCTCTAGGTTAAGCTTTGGTAGGTGGTAGGTGTCCAGGAATTCATCCATTTTTTCCAAGTTCTCCAATTTTGTGGAGTAGAGGTTTTGGAAGTATGACCTGATGATTCTTCCAATTTCAGTGTGGTTTGTTGTGACCGCTCCCCTTTGATTTCTGATTTTGTTGATTTGGGCCTTTTCTTTTTGTTGTTAGATTCTCCAAAGGGTGTGTCAATCTTATTTATTTTCTCAAAGAACTAGCTCTTTGTTTCATCTATTTTTAAATTGTTTTCTTCATTTCCATTTCATTAATCTCAGCTCTCATTTTAATTATTTCTTTTCGCCTTGAGCTCCTAGGGTTGGATTGTTGTAGTTTTTAAATGCCTTTAGGTAAGTGGTTAAGTGATTAATTTGAGATCTCTCTGTCTTTGTTATGAAGGCATTAAGCACTATGAATTTTCTTCTTAGGATTGCCTTCATTGTGTCCCTTTGGTTTTGGTGTGTTTAGACTAAGCATTTCCTATCTCTGTAATGCAATGGCAGTGTTTAATTAGCTATTATGTCTTTATAACCAAGAGGGCCTGATAAGCTTTATACAGAATAAACATATCATGAGTAACCTAATGAACTGCTTGACTTTATAGTCTAACCCTGCTGGACTATTTCCTCTTTCCTCCCTGAATCCACAATTTAGGAAGGACTCATATCTTTATTCAAATGATAAGTGTAATCCTGGTGCCATGACCTGCAATAAGGAAATATTAGAGGCACTGATGAATTTTATGTTATGAAACCTGTGAATCCTTCATGTGTCAGTTACCTTCTAATTGCTGAAAAAACACCTGACAAAAAATCAGTTTAAGGAAGGTAGGGTTTCTTTCCGTGTACGGCTCCATGTTTTAGTCCATCATGACAGGGAAGGTATGGAAGCTGGAGCTGGTCACATCCAGTCTAATAGTGAGGAAGCAGAGCAGAGAGATGAATGCTTATGCTCATTATCTCTCTCCTGTTTATATAGTCCAGGACCACAGCTCATGGAATGGTGCCTCTCACAGTTAAGTTGGATTTCCTGCCTTAATTAACCTAACCAAAATGATCCCATTGACATTAATAAACACATTATATTTCTACCCTCAAACTGGACTACAGTCACAGTAGAGGCAATAAAGGGCTTTCACTCAGATTAAGATTTATTTCAGCATACACAGATGGTAACCTAATATGCATAATCCCTCACAGGTAACTCTCAGTACTGTCAAGTTGACAATAAACATAAATCATTACACATCATCTGTAAGGGAGGATTTAAACATGGACCAAAAACAAGAATCAAGTTCAAAGAGGGAAAGTCTTTCTAGGTATAGGGTCAGTCTGAAACAGAGCATAAGCCCCTGTGCAGGGAATGACAAATTAAATAGGGAAAAGCATAAGGGGTAAATATAGATAATGATATTCTAGTTCTTAGAAATCCCTGTGAATATTGTTCAAGGAGGTTTGAATATGGGGTGAAACGTTGGGTGGGATTATGCTGATCTTGAAGGCCTAAGAAGATTCTTTTGACATTAATAAAGGAAGCAAAGAGAAATGGGGTGATCTCTGGTGGATCCTCCTTAATCTGACTAAAAGCACCCCTGTTGCCTCTATTGTGCCGGAGTCTAGTTTGAGGCTAGCAGTATAATGTGGTTATTAATGGCAATAAATCTGGAACTAGAATATTATAAATTGTGTTCTGCATTCCCTAATTCCTAGCTGTGAGACCTTGGGAAATTATTTACCCTTTATGTGCTTCAGTTTCTTTTTATAAAACGTAGCTAATTTCATCTAAATTACCCCTTCCAAGGTTTAGGGAACATAATGAAAGGTGTTGTGTTAAGGAATTTTGTCCTTTAGGCATGACATGCCCTTGCCAACTTGAAATCAGAAAAACTGTGCTACCAACATAAGACCTTCTCAAGACTGGACCCACTAAGATTCCTTTATGGAAGGGACAGCACATGAGGTAACACATGGTTAGAGCATGTGGCAATACATTAGATGCACAGGGTCCCTCTCCTATCCAAGTATACATGAGCTGTTAATGGTGCTGCAAGGGAAACTTTTTTGGTGGTATACCTTTCCATAAATTGCCCATGCTCCTGTAAGTAACCCCAATTAAAATTATTTTTTCACTAAGCTAGATTTAGGTGGAATCATTTCTTGGGTCTGCTGCTAGTGCTCTATAATGGGGTAAATAGACATTTGTTCACATCTGTGCAGGAAAAGTTAATACAACAAATATACTCCATTGGAAAGGGGCAGAGCACATCACTTTACTGAGTGAATGTGAAGTGTAGATTCCCTTTATGATCTCTACTGACACTGCAGTAGGGGCCTAATTATGCTCAGTGGGAATCCAAGTCCTGGTTTGTACTTGCCTTTCTCTGACAATGCCAAGAAAAATATTTGTTGAGGAGGTGGTTGTCTACCTGCACATAGTCTTTTCCAATAAGGTTGTGGTACCCCCACCCCACCCACTCACACATGCCCAGAAATGCAGCCAAATTATCTTTGTGGTCACTGCTGTTGCCTTTGTTCGTTTTAGTGTGTTTGGCTGCTGCCTTCTCTGGTATCCCATTTAGAAATCTGGAAGGAAAAAAACTCTGTAAGGGCTGGGTGTTTGACTCAGTGGTTGAGCACTTGCTTAGCATTCATGAGTCCCTAGATTTGATCCCCAGCATCAGAAGGAGGAAATGAAGGGTTGAACTTAAGAGTCTTGGCGTTCCCTACCTATCACCCTAATATATATATATATATATATATATTGTCCATAATGAATTACATTATTTAGTGGGCAAAAAATGAGTTGTTTTCCCCAATTCCCCAATGCCCCCCCTCCCCATCCCCAATCAGCTGGATATCCACCTCCGTGGTCCATCTGGATCAGTCCTTGTGGCAGGGGACCCTGGATAGCCTAGTACTTAGCCCGGTCCTCCTGGCGCAAGTGTGTTGTTACTGAAGGGTGCCATGCCTCTGGATAGTCTCCCCCACCACAGCTCTCACAATATTTCCACCTCCTCTTCCGCTCAGTTCCCTGAGTCGTGGTGGGTGAGTATTAAGGCTGCTTTAATATTGTGAGCTTAGGGGTCTTTGTATCGAAAATTGTTGGTTTCTGTCTCACTGGCTTATCCTGTGTTGATTGAATGGCTGTGGCTGTGGGTCCCTTGTAAATCCCGTCATTATCTGCAGGGTTCCATATGGATCCTCCACGATATGACTGTGGTGGCTCATCTCTTGCCAGGATCTCAGCTATCTGCCTATGGTCAGATGGTAGGATTAGATGGGCCACAGCACTCTTGCTTTATCCTGAAAAAATACAAACATAATCTCCATCGGAGAGTGAGATCAGTACAGGTTAATAAATAGACAAAATTCTGGATTACCTAGATTCTATTTTTAGTAGCCTCCCCATCAATTGCTCCCATAGTGCATCTTTTCTTGTGAGCCCAAGAGTACGGGATTCGGTGCCTATCACCCTGAATCCCCAGTTCCACTCAAGAGCTCCCCCTCACTAAGTGGGATATTTGGCCGAATCTAAAAGCTGTTGATTGTCTCCCCAAGGCCCAGGTTTCTCCATTGCACGAGTGCTCCTTTCTTGGTTCGCTGTTCTCTACCAGTAGGAGGTGTGGTCAGCCTACTCATGGCCGCAGACTGTATTTCATGCCAGTGGTCTCTGTTTACTCCAGCTGTTGTTGATCATCTTCCCATGGCAAATTGTGTCGTGCCTTCCAGCACTGCACTAACTGGCATCTGGGGGCTGGTTACCATTCTGGACCTTGAAGGGTCTCTCGGTGCTGATCGGTGGCATTCTGTGGTTTCTTCGGAAACAGGGTTTGGCCTCAGGCCTGGGCCTTGACAGGACAAGAGCTTTAACAGAATTCTGCCTTGTTTTTTGAACCTCATGGGTCACTTTGGTCAACAGCTCAGTGAGGGAAGGAACCAGTGGCTGGGACCAGGGGTTATCAGAGTGATCAATTATTCACAGGCTCAGACTCTCTCCCCCACTGCTCATGGTCACTCTTGCCAGTCAATACCCACTACTTGCACAATATGATACATTATGCTTCTAAGGATTTTATGTTTTTAAACCTAATTTGGTTTACCATCATGTTTGAGCCACTTCCCTCCCCCCATCCCTTACCCCTCATTCATAACCTCTCACTTCTTTCTACTAGTCTGCACAGAGTTTACAGTTATCCTGGTTAAGGACCGCATATGAGCGAGAATATGCGGCGTTCAATTCTCTGTTCTTTTGAGTGTTCGCTTAGTAAGATCTGCTCAAAGTCAGACCATTTTTTCCTAAATTTCAATATGTCATTTTTCCTTTCAGCTGAGTAAAATTCCATCGTGTAAGTATACCACAGTTTCGCTGTTCATTCCTCCATGGATGGGCATTTTGGTTGATTCCAATTCTTGGCTATTATGAATTGAGCTGCTATAAATATAGTTGTACAAATGTTTCTGAGTCGAGATGTGACATCTAGCAGGTAGATGCCTAGTAGAGGGATACCTGGGTCCATTGGTAGTTCTATGTCCTTTCTGTTGAGGAGTCTCCACACTGATTTCCATAGCAGTTGAACAAGTTTGCAATCCCACCAGCTGAGAATGAGGGTTCCTTTTTCCCCACATCCTCACCAGCAATGATTATTGTTGGTTTTCTTTATTATTGCCATTCTGACCGGGGTAAGGGGTTATCTCATTGTGGTTTTAATTTGCATTTCCCTGATGCTTAAGGATGCTAAGCACTTTCTCAGGTGCGAAAGGGCCATTTGTGTTTCCTCCTCTGTGAATTCACTGTTGAGATCAGTGCCCCAGTTTGTGAGGGGGCAGTTTGGGTTTTTGCTATTAATTTTTTTGAGTTCTCTGTAGGTTCTGGAAATTAGGCCTCTGTCTGAGTTGTAGCTGGCAAAAATCATCTCCCAGTTTGAAGGGGGTTTATTGACTTTGAGAATGGTGTTTTTGTCTGTACAGAAGCTTTTGAGCCTGATGATGTCCCATTGGTTAAGTGACTGTTGAACTTCCTGGGCTACCTGAGATTTGCTCAGGAACTTATTCCCTACTCCTATCTCTTATAGGGTTCCTCCTATTTTTTCTTTCAGGGTGTTTAGTGTTGTATGTTTAATATTGAAGTCTCTGATCCATTTGGAGTTGATCTGTGTGCATGATGAAAGGAGTGAGTCTATTTTCATTTTTTTACACCTGTTTATCCAATTTGTCCAGCACCATTTGTTGAAGATGCTATCTTTAGCCGAGCATACATTGTTGGCACCCTTGTCGAAGACTAAGTCGCTGAAGTTACTTGCATTAAAGGCTGGGTCTTCAATTCTATTCCACTGGTCAGACTGTCTGTTTTTCTGCCAACACCATGTTGTTTTAGTTACTATGGCTTTATAGTATGTTTTAAAGTCAGGTATGGTGATACCTCCTTCATAATTTTTTTTGCTCAGAATAGTTTTAGCTATTTGAGGTCTCTTACCTTTCCAAATAAATATTAAGATTATTTTTTTCTATGCCTGTGAAGAAGGAGTTTGGGATTTTTATTGGCATTGCTTTGAATCTGTAGATTGCTTTTGGCAGGATTGCCATTTTTATTATATTGATTCTCCCTATCCATGAGCATGGAATGTCTTTCCATCTTGTTACATCCTCCTCTATTTCCCTCTTGAGTGTTTCAATATTTTCCTTATATAAGTCTTTGACTACCTTGGTTAGTGATATTCCCAGGTATTTGATTTTATTTGAGGATATCGAGAACGGGACAGTTTCTCTGATGTCTTTTTCCGAATGTTTGTCTTCTGTATATAGAAAAGCTACTAATTTTTTTGTGTTAATTTTGTATCCTGCCACTCTGCTGAAGGCAATCATCACCTTCAGGAGTTTACTGATAGTGTTCTTTGGGTCTGATATATATAAGATCTTTCTGAATTTGCTGAGGGATGATTTATGGCCCAGTTTGTGGTCAAATTAGGAAAAGGTTCCATGTGGTGCTGAGAAGAATGTGTAATCTGTGTCCTTGGGATGGAATGTTTGTAGATGTCTGTTATCCCTAGTTTGTCTATTCAGCAACTTTATTTCCCTGCTTGTCTTTTGTTTGGACGATCTGTCTAGTGATGACAGTGGAGTGTTAAAGTCTCCTACTATGATGGTTTTGGCATCTATATCTGCTTTGCTTTTGAGTAATTTATGCTTAGTAAACTGAGGGACTCTTGCATTTGGTGCATACATATTTACCGTAGTGATGTCTTCTTTTTGTATTGTTCCCTTGACGAGTAGGAATTGGCTATCATAGTCCTTTTTATTGCTGTTGGTTTAAATTCTATTTTGTCAAATATTTGAGTAGCTACACCCAGTTTTTTATTATTCCCTCATGCCTGGAAAATTGTTTTCCACCCTTTTACTCTTAGGTGGTTACTGTCTTTAGCAATAAGGTGTGTTCTTGATGGCAAAAGATGGAAGGGTCCGTTTTCCTGATCCAACCTGAGATCTCTTTTAGGAGAGTTGAGTCTATCTTCATTCAAAGTTATAACTATGAGGTTTGGTTTAAACCCTGCCATGTTGGAGCAAATATGGAGGTTGGTATCTGAGCTGTTGTTATTATCTCTTTGGTGTTATCTTGCTTGTTCTCTGTTCCTTTCCTGAGGTCGAATGTTTGTTTCATCTTCATGGGATATCTTGTGAAGTATCTTCTGAAGGTTTGGCTTTGTGTTCAAGTAATTGTAGAGCTGGTTAATTTCATGGAATACTTTCATTTCTCAATCTATTACAATGGATAACTTTGCTGGATATAGAAGTCTAGGTTGGAATCTGTACTTCTTTAGGCCTAGGATCGCTTTCTTCCAAGCTCTCATGGCTTTTAAAGTTTCTCTGGAGAAATCTGAGGTGATTCTGATGGGTTTTCCTTTACAAGTGATTTTCCTTTCTCTTTGCTCTAAGGACTCTTCTTTATTCTCAGTGTTTGGCATTGTAACTAAGATATGTCTTGGGGTGTTCCTCCTTTTGTCTAATTTGTTTGGGGTCCTCCCTATCTCTTTTTCAAGTGCAGGGCTATCTCTTGCCAAGTGTGGAAAGTTTTCTTGAATAATTCTGTTGAAAATATTTTCTATGCCCCCAGCTTGGTTTTTTTCTCCTTCTGGGATCCCCATCATCCTGAGATTAGGGCTTTTTATGGTATCCCACATTTCGCTTGAGTCTTGTTCACTTGCTCTTTTGAATTTTGTCAAGTTTATGATTTCTCTTGAATTCTCCTCTGTTTTGTCTTCCATGTTTGAGGTTCTGTTTTCCCAGTGATTAATCCTGTTGGTAAGAGATTCTAGGGATGTTATTATTATTTCAATATAGTTTTTGTTTTCTGCAACTTCTTTTTGGGTTGCTTCTATCATCCTGTTGAGATGCGTTTTCATTTCAAGGTTTGATTTAATTACTTCTTCCTGACAGTCATTCTTATATTTGCAGATGTCTTCGGTTAATTTGGAAAGCTGGTTTTTGATACCTTCAGTTTGTTAGCTTGTCTTTAGTTCTGATATGTCTCTTCTGACATCCATTTGGTTCTCCTCTAATATATTAAGCCTGGTGGCAAAGCTAATGAGCTGACTTTGTACCTTTTCATTATGTTGGTCCATCTTTTCTTGTATTACTAACATTAAGTTCTCCTTAAGATCTGTGCCAGTATGATCGGGGTTTAGTGTCGTGTCTTCCTGGACCTGCCTCTGCTCTCTCTCTTCAGTGGTATCGTTGTTGCCATTTGGCATTTTTTCCTCAGCTGGTGCTATATTCTTATGTTGAAGTCTGCCCATTTCAAGGTGGAATTCCTTTGATCTGTTTACACTTTGCTAGTGTGTTCTGGGAGGACACTGGGCCCCACTGGTAGGGTTGGGCCCTCACTTGTTTAATCTGTGTGCCCTCAGATCACTGGCTGGACTTTGATGGTGATAATGGGTGTAACCTGTTAGGAAGGGTGTGGGGCTATAGGGACTTAGTAAGGGGAGGGTGCGGTGACAGGTCCTATGTAGCCTGCTAGTGGGTGCAGGACACCTTGGAGACAAGGTAAGACAGGGAAGTGGGTCAACTGCCTATCACTGGCCACCCACAGACTATATATCACGTGGGGAAACCAGGTTGCGGTAGAACCACAGGAGCTAGCGGGCACGTAGGAGAACTACAGAAACCTGAGCTTGAGGATACCTCAGCGACCAGTGCTTGGGGGATTACACAGAGTCGGTGGGCAGGGTTATTGTGAGGAGTTGGGTTTGGGGGAGCTGCAGGGGTAGACAGGCAGGGAAACCATGGGGGTGAGGGCTCAAGGAAGCCGCAGGGTTAGAAAGAATAGGAAAAAAGATTAAGAGAGC
>PVHP010041012.1:0-15013 GCA_004024765.1 Zapus hudsonius | reverse complement strand
AATGGCCCTGAGCAGATGTGCTTAGTCATAGAATTGCCAGACATTTCCTTATGTGTTGACAGCTAGTTTTCTGAGCAGAGAAAACAGGTTTCAAGATGAGAAATGGGGCATTGCTGTCATTTTCTCTCTCTTCACAGTGTTTTACTTGAATGTTATTTAAAGGCTAGTTTTAGTTATCCCTTATTTAAAAAATGTTTATATCTTTTATTCTTTAAAAAGACTGGCAGTTGGAGCCTTACCTTCAGCTAATTAATACTAAGACTTCTTATTTCAAGATTTTAGCAAAATTAAAACAAAGACATAGCATTGTTCAGTAGTTTTGCCTCAATAACAGATTGCTACTTAAGAGTGTTCTTTATTGCCAGGCCTGGTCATGCACTCCTTGACTCCCAGCACTCAGAAGGCAGAGGTAGAGATATCACTGTGAGTTTGAGGCTACTCTGAGACTACATAGTGAATTCCAGATCAACCTGGGCTAGATAGAGGAAGACCCTACCTCAAAAATCAAAACAAAACAAAAAAAAAAAAGGGCAGGGGAAAGGTTCTTTATTGATGTCTACAACTTCCTTTGTAAATACTCTCTTTCTGTGCTCTATTCCTTCCAAGCATTGTGCTTTGAACTCAGCTCTGGTCATAGAGTCTGGCCCTGTAATAGAATAGTCCATTTTAACTGCTCTACAAAATATGTCAAGTGGGTTGTTTGTAAACAACATTGATTTATTTCTTCCCACTTCTGGAGACTTGCAAGACCAATAGCAAGGTAGCAACGGATTTATTGTCCAGTGAAAGCCATTTCCTGACTCTTAGATCAGTGTCTAGTGAAAGTCCATTTCCTGACTCATAAATCATGCCTCCTGGTACTAGGTACTAGGCACTAATTTTTCTTTCTTTCTTTCTTTCTTTCTTTCTTTCTTTCTTTCTTTCTTTCTTTCTTTCTTTCTTTCTTTCTTTCTTTCTTATTCTCTCTTTCTTGCTCTCTCTCTCTCTTTCTCTCTCTCCTTCTTTCTTTTTATTTGACAGAGAGGGAGATTGAGACACAGAGACAGAGTATGGATGCACCAGGGCAGGACCTCTTGTCACCTCAAATGAATTCCAGGTATATACGCCACTTTGTGCATCTGGCTTCATCTGAGTACTGGGGAACCAAACCCTGGGCCATCAGGGTTTGTAAGCAGGCACCTATAACCACTAAGCCATGTCTCCAGCCCTAATCTCATATTTTTAATTGAGATCTTTAAAATAATTGGATCATGTTCCCTTCTGTTTAACCTTTTGCTTGCCCCTCTCCTCTGCCTCCCATCCTCCTCTGTCAATGTAGTTTTCTGTTTTGTTGTTCTCATCCATCGTTCATGTCAAAATGTTGATGGGCTTAGAATGGTGCCACCTTGTGTGGATGTTGGTAACCATCCTGAGGTCATGAATGCACCAGTCAGTTCATGTCTAGAGTACAGCACCCCAGATAATGCCTCCATCCCTGTGACTCCTACATTCTTTCCACCCCCTCTTCTGTAATGTTTCCTGAACCTTGGAGGTTGTGGTAGATATTTCCTTTAGTGTTGAGCTGTTGACAGCCTCTTTTCTAGTTTGATGAACTTTGAGTCTCCTCGGTGTCTGCCCCAATCTCCATAGAGTTTATTTGGCTAGCACTCATACTTTCCATGACTACCTCTATGATGTTCCTGAACATTCGTCAGTTGATGATTCCATCAGCTGATTCCATTCCTTAGATATTGCAAATAGTTCAACAACAAATGTGGCTGATCAAGTATCTCTCTAGTAAAATGGAGAATTCATAGAGTATGTTCCCAGGTGGATCATATAGTAGATTGATTTTAAGGTTTTTAAGAAACCTCTAATTATTTCCATAAAGACTGTGCCAGTTTACTCTTCCAACCAGCAGTCAATAGGGTTCCTCTTTCTCCACATTCCTGCCATCATGTGTTGTCATTTAATAGATGATTGCTATTCTGACCAGAGTGAGATGAAATCTAAAAGTAGTTTTAATTTGCATTTCCCTTTTGGATAAAGAAGTTGAACATCTTTGTAGATGTTTATTGGCCATTAGTATTTCTTCCTTTCAGAATTCTGCTCAGTTTCCTGCCCCATTTTTTTTATTAGATTTGTTGATTTTTACATTGCTTACTTTTTGAGTACTTTAAATATTCTAGATATTAAATCTCTGTCAGATGTATAGCTGGTAAAGATTTTCTCCCATTCTGTAGGTTGTCTATTGGCTCTGTTGATGGTTTGCTTAGCTGTTTAGCTTTTTAGTTGTATTTCACTGATCACATATTTACCATTCCCTGGGCTATTAGAATATCTTTTTCTGTCCTTTCACACTAGGGTTGTGGTAGTTTGAATGTATAAATGCCCCCCACTGACTCAGGTGGATCTCTGGCCCTCTACATGGAGGATGTGTTACTGGGGGCAGATCTGGAGTCCAGCCCTAATGTGTCACTGGGGGCTGATCTGAATTCTAACCCAAAGGGGTAAGAGAGAGCACTGTGTGCTCTAATGGGTTGTATGTGCTGGTGCTGGTGTTTTTCTTGCTGTAATTTTTTTTTTCTCTGCTAGGATGTATGGAAGTAAGCAACCATTGATGGAACTTCCTCTGGATTTATAAGCTTGAAATAAACCTTTTCCTCCTATAAAACTGTGTTTGGTTGGATGTTATTGTCTACTACAGTGTTGTTGGTCTTTGGCAGTTAAGGGTGAGAGAAAAGTGTCTAGATTCCTTATTCTACATGTAGTTATCCAGTTTCTTAAGCACCTTTTTGTTGAAAATGCCATCTTTTCTCCAGTGTATGTTTTTGGCCTCTTTGACAAAGGACAGATAGTTATATTTAATTGATCTTATACTTGGATCTTGTATTCTATTCTATTGATTTATGTATCTGTTTTGTGGCAATACCATGCTCTTTTTGTTACTACAGTTTTGTAGTGTAACTTGAAATCAGGTATGGTAATATTGCCAGCAGTATTTTCTGATGAGAACATTTTTGACTATACAAGGTCTTTTGTCCTTTGATATGAATTTAAAATTATTTTGTCTAATTCTGTGAAGAATACTGCTAGAATTTTGATTGGAATGTCATTGAATCTGTATTATTGCTTTTGGGAAGATGGCCATTTTCATGGTATTAATTCTTCTAGTTCTTTCCATCTTACATTGTCTTCCTCAGTTTCTTCTTCAGTGTTTTAATGTTTTCATAGTCTTTAACTTCCTTGATTAGGGATATTCCCAGAATTTAAGTTTTTGTGGCTATTATCAATGGGACTGTTTCCCTGATTTTTTTTTCTGCATATGTTTGTCTTTGGTATATATATTCATTTTTGTGTGTTTGTTTTATATGAATTTAAAATTATTTTGTCTAATTCTGTGAAGAATACTGCTAGAATTTTGATTGGAATGTCATTGAATCTGTATTATTGCTTTTGGGAAGATGGCCATTTTCATGGTATCAATCTTTAAATTGTTTTCTTCATTTCTAATTCATTGATTTTTGCCCTGATCTTCATTATTTCTTTTCCTTCTGAACATTTGGAATTGTTCTTGTTTTTCCAAGATGGCTCATTAAGTTACTTATTTGGAATCTATTTTACTAATGTGGACATTTAGAACTAAAATTTTCCCTCTTCTGACTGCCTTCATTGTTTCGCATATGTTTTGGTAGTTTTGTTTGTTTATTTGTTTGTTTCATTTTCTTTCAGTTCAAGAAATTTTTTTCTTTCCTTTTTTCTTCAATGATCAAAACATTGTTCAATAGTGTGCTGTTAATCTCTAGGTGTTTGTGTATTTTCTGCTGTTTTGTTAATTTGTAACTTCATTACATTGTGGTCAGATATAATATTAGGAGTTACTTAGTTTTCCTGAATTACTGGAGCCTAGCTTTGTGTCCTAATATTTAGTCTATTTTAGAGAAGTTTCCATGAGCTGCTAAGAAGAATGTGTGTTCTGTAGAGTTCAGATGGAATGTCTTGTAGATGTCTGTTCAGTTCATTTGACCTATAATGATGTTTAGCTCCATTGTTTCTCTATTTTTTTTTGTTTAGATGATATTTCTATTGACAATAGTGGCTCATTAATGTCACCCCTTATTGTATTGGGTTTTATGTTTCATGCTTTATGTCTAGTAGATTTTGGTCTATAAATTTTGGTGCACCTGTGTTTGCATATGTGTTTAGGATTGTAATATTCTCTTGATGAATTGTTCCCTTGATGAATATAAAGTGGCCTATTGTAAAGTCTATTGTAGGATGTTAGTGTTGCCATGCCCACTATTGTCCTTGGTCCCTTTCCATCAAGAAAACTCTACATCACTAGTGCTTTTTTGGTCTTAAAATTCTTCATACACCTAGTTGTTGATTCACTTTATTTGATAATTTTTCTTCCTTATTCATTTCTCTACTAGGTATTTTGTACTTGTATGTGATATTCTCATCTGGTATTTGAGACATTTCTTGTCTATTTTTGCTTCTCTATCTACTAAAAATGGACATTTCAAAAATTTCTGTCCCTGTTTCCCAGTTCTTCCACTTTGTTTAAATGATTACAGCTACCCTAAATTACTTCTTTTAACTTCAGTAATACTGCTTCCTATATCTCAATAATACTTTCTAAATATGTGATGTGATCTTCATCACATTATTGAGCACCAAGCTTCAATTCCTAGGTCAGTAATTTGTTTTGGTTTGTTGTTGTTACTGTTTTGAACCAGGTTTTACTGTGCATCCCATGTTGGTCTGGAACTCATTATGGAGTCTAGTCTGGCTTGGAACTCATGATCTGTTTGCCTCAACCTCTTGAGTTCTGGGATTATATTTATGAGTCATCTCACCCAGCTAAACTTATCCATAGACTCAAAATATAAAATACCCACAATAGTTGAACTGCTATATTTGAAATAAAGAGAGAGTATATACTTAATGAGGGCAAGGGCTTTATCTCACTTGTTTATGTATCTATCACCAGTGCTGATAATAGTGCTTAGCATGTAGTTTAAGTAAATACTTGATGGATATAGGTCTCTCCAGCTCCTGAAATACAGTTTAAACAAATACCAAAAGACTAAATGAGTGCTTGTTGACATAATAATGATACTTAATCCATGGTAATTGTGAGTATTGAGATGACTGTAAAGCATTCAAAATAGTCCCTTACCCCTAATAACTAGATGAAATGATTCTATGTTATATATTACATAAATACAATTAGAACTGAGTATGGCAGTGCACAATGCAATCTCAACATTTGGGAGGCTGAGACAGGAAGATTGTGAGTTCCACATCAGTCAGAGCTATATAATGTGACCCTATCTCCAAAAAGAAATTGTTATAGTAAGAGTAAATTAGTCTAACATGTATTTGTGAATTATGCATCATATAATTTCTGTTAGTTCAATAGCACTATTGGCTACATTTAAGTTCATTCATAAAATGTAACAACTAGAGTTTCTTTACTAAAAGCAACTTTCTTTTTTAAAAAAAATGTTTTTTTATGTAATCAAAGTGTTCTATTTCACAATTTAGGGCTGCTTCAAATATTGGAAATAATTTTTTCTGTCTTAGAAAGTCTTCTATTGTTCTAAGAACATTTCTTATAGGAAAAGTCAAGAATTAAATGAAAATTGCTTGATACTGTTACTATCTATGTTCAAAATTTTTCTTTCTCAATTTCATTTATAGTCTGAATAAAGTAAATGTTATAGTTATGTGGAATGATTACATCATATATACTTCTGATGTTTAGGGAATGGTAAAGGTAGTAAAGCTTAAGTCCATTTCTATAGAAAGTCCAGTCAGCAAAATTTTCTAGTTATATAAATATAAGATATTTTAGACATACCTAGCTAAATTCTGCTTACTGCACTGAATATCTTAGCAGGTAATTTATTTTAAAAATTATCAAGTTCTTTTTCATTAAATATATAGAATTATTTGTATATTATATATAACTTACCCAAATAATGTACTATTTTTTAATACCACTCTGTAATCAGTTATGTTTTTCCTCTTTTCTCTCTTCTACATGTATTTTTGTTACTAATAAATCTTTCAGAATTTACTATTTGAATTAATTTTAGGTACATAATTATTACTAATGATTTTTACCAAATGTAGATCTCTAACTTTTCATTATTTATGATCTCTAAAAATACAGTGCACGAATTTACTTTCTTCTTCAGGCAAGCCAAGGCAGATCTGAGAGTTGCAGTAACAAAAGTAGAAGAGTTAACTAGAGTGACTGAAGATCTTCATGGACAGATGCTAAGGAAGGTATTTATCTACTGCTAAAACAATTGGAAGCTTTGCTTTGTTTTTGTATGTTACTTTTGTTTGAGTTTTGATTGTGTTAAATAGACTTCCTAGAAGGTTATTTCATTGTTCATAAATGTAAAGTATGAAACTATAAACCTAAGCACATTAGAAACAACTTTGCAAAAAATCTTGTTTCCTTCAATCTTAGCCTAATTATATAAAACATCATAGACCATTATTAAAATATTAAATATTATTAAAATACAGATTTAAAATGCCTCATATAAGCAAGTTTTAGTCAATATAGCTAGGACAGAAAAGTTCAATAGCATATTTCATATTACTTTAAAAAAATTATTTGTCATTTATTTATTTGCAAGCAGATACAAACACAGAGAGAGAGTTTGGGGGCACACGGGCCTCTAGCCACTTCAAACGAACTCCAGATGCATGCACCATTTTGTGCATCTGGCTTACGTGGGTACTGGGGAATTGTACTCAGGTCATTAGGCTCTAGTGGCGAGTGCCTTAATCACTGAGCAATCTCTCTAGCCTAGCATATAACTTTTTAGTATATTTAACTCATTTTATATATTAGGAATTCAGGAGGATGTTAAAGAAATGTCAGGCTTCAGATTTAGGTGGATCTAATGATTAAAATTTCTGGTTCTTGTACCTACAAGGTGGAGATTTATTTGAACCTTATTTCTTTATCTCTATAAAGTTAATTATGAATCTATAATAGTGATAGGAGTATAAAGGAATTATAAGAGCCCTCCCATAAATAACAATTCTAAGGAATGATTTTTTTTTTTTTTACACACTAGAAAACAGCCCAAAATAGAAAAGAGTAGAGGTGATAAGAACTCTTAGATTTGGGATTTCTGGTCTGATGATTTTTCTAATCCCTATAGCTATAAATTTTAAAAAAACTTTATAAGGGTTTTAAATACTTAAGATCAAAGCATAGGGGTATAAAAGCAGTTATAAATTTTAAGAAGAAATACAGGCAACAATAGGACCACACATACAAAAAATAAGACTCAACTTCTGAGTTTAAATTCTTAGTAGATCAATGCCTGATAGCCAAATTACTCATGTGGGTATAGGGTATATGCAGGAGGGACCCCAAGAAACCCAGTCAAGCAGCAGGTTAAGAAAGTATGTCTATGCTTGAAGGGCAAGGTTTTGGGAGGGAGGTAGAAAATAGTTCTCAGTGGACCTAGTTGTTAGAACTAACAAGTAGAAGCTTTAAAATGAACTGTTATAAACAACTTTACTTGAAATGAGATTAGGGGTATAGCTCAATGATATGCTAGGCCTTAGGGTCAATTAAGCACCACAAAAAGACACAGAAAGAGGGAGAAAGGAAGGAAGAGGAGCAGAGAGGAGAGAGTTTCAACTATAATCTCAACACTTAATAGGTGGAGAAAGATAGTCAGAAGTTCAAAATCATCGTCAACTACATTTCAAGTTTTGAGTTCAAGGCCTGGCTGGGCTACATATGACCCTTTTTCCAATATATATATATATATATATATATATATATATATATATATATATATATATATTAATTTAAATATATAAATATAAAAATACGTTTAAGGAATTTTTTGAAAAAAATATTTTAAATCAGAGGAAAATAAGGTCTACATAAAGGAAGTGATAGAGAATGTTGATTGAAATCTAGAAACAAAGTTTAAAAATAGAAATTCTAGAGTTTATAAGACTATAACTGGAAAAAAAAAGGTCACTAGATGGATGCCAAAAATACAAAAGACAGAACTTGAAGACAAAACAGTGGAAATTTCTTTATCCAAGAAAGTTTCAAATATTAAGGGAATCTATGGAACAATATGAGCTAGTCCAACAAATATCCAATTGAAATTGCAGAAAAAAAGAGCTGAAAATTATCTAAAGATATGATAACTAAAAACTTCCTCACTTTGGTAGAAACATTACCAGATCCATGAGTCTTAATGAGCCCTATGTAGAATAAACACACAAAAAAATCATTTTTAACCACAGAGGAACAAGCAAGATGAGTAAGAGCGTTGATTCCATGGTGAGCCTGACTACCTCAGGAAAGGTGATGGAGACAGACAGTGAGGATACTTAAAACTTACCAAAGCAGAAATCCAGAGGTCAATATTACAATGACTTAAAACACACCCACCACGGCTCAGGGAATTTTGCGGAAGAGGGTTAGGGGGTGGAAAGCTTGTAAGAGCCACAGGGTGTGGGAATATCCAGAGGCATTGCCCCTACCACAATGACTGACTGCTGTTCTCACAGCTCATAACCCACAAACCCATGGTGAATGCCAGCAATCCCACTGAGGAGAGCCCTCAGTGATTTGGGGACATGGAAGAGGGAAATAGTGGTGCCAACAGAAAGTAAAGAAAATCATTTCTAGATAATCATAATAACACTGACAATTAAATGGAACACAAAGGAAAAATATTTTCTAGAAAGATGATACAAATGTAATCTATGAGTATATTTAAAGCACCGTCTGACAAAGAGGAAGTACCCTGTAATTATTTTGATAGCTAATGATAAATAGTATAGCACAGTTGAGAGAGTATTCTAAGGACAGACTGTACAGAAAGCCTTGCCTTGTTTTGCAGTAACAATAGTATAAGTCATTTGTAGAAAGCTATATGAGGTAACTATTTTGATTATTTGTCTAATAGGGTGTTGATGGCAGAGTTCTCCCAACTCCTTTTTATTGTAAATGTGCCTTAATTCCAAAGTCGTGTTGCTTCTTTAAAGTTGTATTTTTTAATTCTAGCAATGTAATAACATTATGATATACTACTTTATGGTGTATTAAATTTTCCCATGCTTTAAGTAAGCTTCCAGTGTCTTTATTTTCCAGGAGGAGGATATTGTGTCTGCCCAAGGAAAAGAGGAAGCATCAGATAGGCGCTTACAGCAGTTGCAAACTAGTATAAAACAATTAGAAAGAAGGTAAATTGTTAAATACTTCCAGCTTTGTCTATATGCTTCAAATACATGCCACCCAGTAGTTTTCATTATGATATTTATAGTATTGTATAAGAGCTAAATCAAAACTAGAATTATATGCTTAAAATCTGACTAAACATTTTAAAAAATCATATTTAACAGATTGTTATACTTTGAGCATATATTAAAATTATTTGTTTCATTGAGTCTACACCTTTATAAGATAGTTAATGCCGTAACTTTGAAAGAGAATTTTTGTGACAGTTTTAGTCCAGTATTTTTTAAAAAAGAAATAAATTCTTGATTACTATGGCATTTATTAGTACTGTTACCAGATCCCCAGCTATAAAGCCTGGCTCTAGGTCTGAATATGCACCCACATTAAGAGAAACCAATATAATATCTATAGAAATGGAAAAATTGATTTGATTTATTTTGACCAAACCTAACAGAAATTCTCAGACTGTCTCTGCCTTACCCATAACAGTGTTACAAAAAAGAAAAGATAAAACTGGATCCAGGAAATACATATATGTATATTTAGCAGTGAGCTCCAGAAATAAAAGATAAGTCTTCCTTCTGGTAGCAGGAGCCTGATTTCTAGAGGAGGGCCATTTCTAATCACAGCATATGGTATTCTTGTAGAGATCCTAATTTGGGAGGGCTGTTTTTGCTCCCAGCATGGTGTTCCTGTAGGGATTCTAATTCCTAGGGCCACTTCCAGTATTGCAGTAGAAAGCACAGATTTATTTTCATCCATCTTGTAACTATAGTCAATCTTTAGAAATCTAAAATCCTTCCTTGTTTGAAGCATTGTTGAAGTTTTTAAATCATAGCATTCCAAGATATTTAATACTACCTGAACTCCTACATAATTCTGTACTCTTAACAAATAATACAGTTATAGTGGAAATAACCTCTCAAACAAAAGTACATGACAGGAAAAATGTCAGTTTTTAAAACTTTTGATAAGACTATGAGGACCTAATCCCTATAAGAAAGGTTATCTCCAGGATCAGAATGCTACAGATTATTTTCATCTTAGGTTCAGTATTTCAGGAAAGCCTTTTAGGCTGACGTCCCTTAACTATGCTGTTCCCCAGAAGTCAAGGTGCCAGTGCATCCAGCTCACCAAGACTGTTCTTTCCTGTAGTCTCTGGAATTTTCAATTCCAATAGCCCTTCTCATCTTTTTTTTTTTTTTCAGTCACTGATCTCTACCCATGTGGTTAGTACAAATAGCCCTAATAGTTTTTGGCATTACTATATGTTTTGGGTGAGAATTTTTATTTCTTTGACACTGAGCCAATAATTGTATAATATTCGCACCAGACACTAAATTCTAGTTGTTCCTTTTAGCATTAAAACCATCAAAATGTCCTCATGTATCAAAAATACCAGTACCATTGAGGCAGTTTAAGGTATCGAGTCCCCAGAAAGTTAAAAAGAAGACAGGAAGGTCTTGCCTTGCAGCCTTCACTTTGCTAGAGCTGACTTCTTATCTCTTGCCTAACCTGTCTTCTACCTGAGCCTCCTTTTCTACACAGTCCTGACATTGTGGTTGGTCAAGCTTAAAACCGCCAGACAGAATTCAGTGTTATGGACCAGTCAGCTGGCTCTCTGGCTCCCCTGAATGAAGGTATACTTAACTGGGGAGAGCTCCTACTGCTCTCTTCTCATTCTTGGCTGGCCAGCACAAATTCCTGAGCCTCTAGGATTTGGTAAGTCCCCAATAGGCTGAAATAAGGGGAGACCCCTCTTTTTCTCCCATATGAGCTTACCCCACTTTTACATCACTCATGGTGGGACCTCTCTGAACTCTTTCCATTCCTTCTCTTAATATGTTTCTTCCAGGCCCTCCACATGGGCTCTCAGCCATGTGGGTGCTCTCAGGCTACAGGGTGTTCTTACTCCCTATTCCTTGGTCCACAGACTCTCCTTTCCCTCTCCTGTCTTGTAAATAAATGTAATAATTTTAATAATTATCCTTCTCAGTCTGAGTTTCCAGTCCTGTAGTCAGTTAAAAGCGAAGAACTCAGGGTTTGAGGTTCGAGAACTCTTTCTCAACCCTCTACCCCATTTCCTTTTGGTGGCCTGCTCACCTGAGCCACCTTCTCATTGCTGACTGTTGAATAGTTTCAATGGTCCCCTCAGTGTTAATCCTTTTTCCTTGTGAATGTTGAGTAACAGAGCTTAAAATTAGATGGTAAACCTTTATTTAGGTAAGGAGGATATATGTTTACCCTTTTTGAAAACAAGGAAGTAATTTTTCACATGATGCGAATGCTAAGATGATGTGCTGTTTCAGATGTCAGTTGAATATTCTTGAGCTTGTATGTGAATATGCATATGCTAAAAATGTGCTTCGTGCCCAAATTTTTACCTAAGTGATTGAATTGTTAAGTTATAGCTCACAAAATGGTTTTAGATGATTAATCGTAGTAATTTTTCATATTTTCTCAGACTGCCTTTTTAAAATGTTTTTATTGGTCCATGTTCAAATGATGTCCCAAGTTCTCTAATGTTTTATTTACCTGTAAGATGAATCCCGTATATGTTAGTAAGATATTGCCCTTCCACACATTGATATAATAAAATTGACAATAGCATATGTCTTCTCTAGCCTGATTTTAACATGCGCTTTGTATGCTAAGAAAGATCTTCACCATTTAAGATTTAGCATAATTAAAATAGAATAAAATAGGTGTGACTTTTGAATGAGTCAATAATAATTAGACTTGAGAAGAAAAGGAAAAGTAGTAAGTTGTAGTTAATATTTGTCTTTGGAAATTTTGTTTTAGAAAGGCTACTGGAGGCATAAACAAGGCATGTTTGGAACTCTCTTTTCCATTCCCATTGATAATAGTAGAAAGCAGTCTGAGAAAGCATTGAAATACACTCTGGTGACACTAGATATGATTTTCTGTGCATTATATGGAGAAAAATCTTTAAAACATTCTCTTTTGATAGAGACTTCTATATTCATGGATAAAACCATTTATTCAACATGCATTGAGTCCATACTGTCTATAGGTAGTAGTAGTTGAGGTCTTGGCTCTAAGAATAGCCAGAATATAGTATTGTCTGATCTTCATCTCCACATATGACAAAACATCACTTAAAATATATTACATTGATTTAATTTACATAATGTAAAATATGTTCTAAAGTATAATAATCATTGTTAAATGTTCACTAGGTTGTCTTACATTATCAGAAGGGAAGATTTTTCCAGTGGGTACTAAAATTTAAAATAAGGCTTTTAAAAGGTAAATCAAATATTAGAATGCAGTCTGATTGATGGGCATCACTTACTGCTGTAGTCAGTTCACTACCCCTGCCCTTTGACCTCCAGTCACTCATGTGCTTAAATTCTTAAAGGAAGGTTATTATTCCACAGTGTAGTTAATTGAGTCTTGGTTAGCTAGTTAAGAGCTTGAAAGACAGTAACGTGAAGTTATATAAAAAATATAATTAGTGTAAAATATTCAAGGTTTGCCTGGGAGCATTTAAGAACTCTGTAGTAAGTAAAAGACCAAATGTACCAGACAAATGTGAAAGACAATTGTATAGGCAGAATCCTAACAAATGATGACTGTTTGAAAAATAGAAAGAGGTTTGAGATTTTGTACAGGCAGACAAGGCATAGAAAGGGTGGAAGTGACTCTTAGAATATGTGAGCACAGGGCCTGTTTGCTATTAGCCTTTTTCTGGAACACATGAGGATAGAGGAGTTTAGGGAAAAGTGTGGCAGCATAACTTCCTATCCATTTTCCTGGGAGCACACGGCTCGAATAAAGTCCAATAATATCAGTGCAAAGAAGCATGAAAGCCAGGTTCAGCAGGTGTGGCACACCACTAGCATCTACTCTTAACGTCTGCAATGGAGAGCTGTGTGAACAAACAACTTAGTACTACAGATCTGGAATGGAGAAGAAATGATTCATAATGGATGGCCAGGCTATTTGAGTCATATAATGCAGACTAAATATTTTAGAATAACCTATTAATATAAACATGATGCTAATAAACGTTTTCTTACAAATGAAGCATTTAAATTGTTGGTATAAAATGCACCTCTCACATCAAAAGAAGTTCTGTGCCAAATAGGGGTGGCAGTGGCCCAGGGAACACAAATTCAGGCGGTCCTGAAAAACACTTCCAATGTGTAAGTGCTTATATGAACTTCTATAGTCAAAGAACACACAGAAAGTTATAAATCAAGGCATTTTCCAAACATATTGGGAATAGCAAGTAGATGAGAAAAACTCTGCTGGACATTAGCTTCAGATTGTTGGATGCTAGTGGTCTGTTACTACACTCCAAAGGTTTTATCTAATGGTCAAGAGGATGTTAGATCAGACAGGTAGGCAATGAATGGTTACTAAAGGGACAAAACATAGCCCAAGATAATTTGGTTCTGAATCTGTAACATTCCAACTCTCCTCAATCATGATATTTCCATCAGTCAGCCAGCCTTGTAAAGTTTCTAACAGAGATGTAGCTTTCTTCTGTTAACTGTAGACCAGAAAGAAATTCCCAGGTTACAGCAGACTAATAACAGCAATAAAAGGCCAAGAAGAGGGTTGTCAAAACTAGAGTAGTAAATAAGGAGCCAGGGCTGGGGCTACTGAATGTGGCAAGAGCTAATAATCCATGTTGCGGTCAGCTTTCTAGTTGCTGCGCAGAAAGAACCCAAACAAAAGCGGCTGGGGAGGGATGGATTTATTTGGCTTACGGACTTGAGGGGAGACTCCATCCTGGCATGGAAAACGATGGCATGAGCAGAGGGGTGGACATCACCTCTGCCACAGCACTGGAAATAGCGGCAGGAAGGTGTGCCAAACACTGGCAAGGGGAAGCTGGCTTATAACCTCATAAGCCCGCCCCCAGCAATGCAGCTCTAGGGAGGTTGTAATTCCCTAACTGCCATCAGCTGAGGATCCATCATTGAGAACACATTCATTTGTTTGTGAGGGACACCTGGATCAAATCATGACAATCCAGTTTAGCTAAAACTGGAATCCTTGACTTAGCTCTTGTAAAAGGTTCATTTGAAACTGCCCTTGCTTCCCTCTTTTCCAAACTGCCTTTTGGATGAAGAGAAGGTCGTTATCTGGTTTCCATGAACTCACAGCAAGCAGTTGAGGTTCATTGTGATATCTGACTGGGACCAACAGATATCTTATCATCCCTTATTCTTCCCCAAAGACAGATTATTCCACATTCTATGGGAATGGAATTAAGGATTAAAAGAGGGGAATTGTCAGTAGAAGTGAAGGTGGTAGCCATATTTACACTGTAATGTAAGAGTCCCTAACATGTCCAGAACAAATAACTTTAAAAGTTAGCTATTTTCAGGGAGAACTTGGGATTTTCCTTCTTGCATCCCCTTCACCTTTCCTGCCCCCAATCTTTCATTTACTTTTCTCTCTCCTCACAGTCTTCCATAATCTTTGAATAATATCCTTTGTAGCATCCCTTCCTTTCCTCGTGTATGTATGAATTAGTTTCTCCAAAAAGATCAAGGTGCTGCCTGAGAGAACCAAACCAGACCACTTTCAAGGAAGTGACTTGCTGCTTATAGGGGTACAGACAGTGATTCCAGCACTGGGAGGCAAAGAAAGGAGGATCGTAAGTTCAAGGCCACCCTGGACAATAGGAGACCCTGTCTCAAAAAAGTACTTCAGCAAGCACTACTAAATAATTTAAATATACAGTGAGGCCAGGTGTGGTGGAACACGCCTTTAATCCCAGCTCTAGAGAGGCCAAGGTAGGAGGATTGC
>PVHP010041011.1:0-15620 GCA_004024765.1 Zapus hudsonius | reverse complement strand
CTCTAAGCTCGCAACATTAAAGCAGCCTTATTACTCACCCACCACGACTCAGGGAACTGAGCGGAAGAGGGGGCGGAAAGATTGTGAGAGCCGTGGTGGGGGAGACTGTCCGGAGGCATGGCACCCATCAGTAACAACACACTTGGGCCAGGAAGACCGGGATGAGTACTAAGATATACAGGATCCCTTGCCACAAGGAGTAATACAGACAGCCCACAGAGGAGGATATACAACTGATCAGGGATGGGGAGGGGGGGATTGGGGAATTCGGGATAACAACGCATGGTTTGCCCACTAAATAATGTAACTCATTATGGACAATAAATATATATTTAAAAAAAAGTAAAGGGTGCTACAAGATTATACAGGGGGTATAAATTAATCTGGAGAGTAGAGTGACCATGAATTTTTTTTTTTAATTTGGATCAAAGAATGGGTAGAAAGAAAGATAAATTGGTTGATAAGACTTCCTGGCAGTAAAATGAACTTGGGTAGAGAAGGAAGGAATAGCTTGAAGGAATCAGGTATTAAAAAGGATCAAAGAAGGATCAAATAGTTCAAGATGAGGGATATCAGTTTGTTTGTATAATAAACATGTATATAATATTCACTCTGTGTCAAGAACAACCATAAATTCTTTGCAAATACTAATTCATTGAATTTTGATGGTGATCCTATAGGGCATGTATTATTATTATTGCCATCTTATTTACATACAAATTTAAAAAGTCAGTGAGTTTTTAATGAAGGCAGGGAATGTGTTCAAGGGTTGAAAAAACATGGGAAATGTTTAAAACTTTGTCGGAAGAACAATGAGGAATTTTAGAATGGCTTTAGGCAGTCAGTGTTTTCAACAAACTCTCAATTTAGGTAGATATTTCAGATCAGTGTCCGAAGAAGGAACCTGTGGAGGTTCCAGGCAGAATGGGTGAGAAAATCAGTGAGAAGGACCCTTCACTTCTCCAGGAGAGAGATAATGTCACAACACACAGAGATGGTGGCTTCAAGAAATTTATTGGGGATTTACTAAACCAGAGATGGAATAGATTTTGACTGGACAAGGGAAGAGATGTTCAGGTCTAAGGTCTCTGTCATTCGTAGATGGTCATCTGAGGGACCATTTACCACAATATAGAACAGGGTCAAAGAAAGTCTGTTAGGGCGAAAAGAGCCATAAGCAATGTTTCAGCCACAATTCATTGAAGTTCCTATGATGCATTGTCAGGATGATGAGTAGATATCTGGATTTGGGAGCATAAGCAAACTCTGACAAAAATATATAAACTTGGAAGCAATTTCACATTTATTTTTAAACTTGTAAATTGTATAGCATTTTCCAGATTTCAGTGCAGAGATAAATAAATACAATACCTCAGAAGGACTAATGTGGTCAGACCACAATGGTACAGTTTCAATACCACAGACTTTATGCAGCCAACAGCACTGGGAAAATATAGTTGGTTCAGAGGGAAGTCTCATCAATTAAATGAGGCAATGGCCAACATTTCTAGTTGCCAATTTTATATTCAAGGAGAGAGAGAGCATGAGAATGGATGCACCAGTACCTCTTATCATTACAAACAAACTCCAGATGCACATACCACTTTGTGCATCTGGCTTTCCATAAGTACTGGGGAATTACACCTGGACTAGCAGGCTTTTCAAGCAAGTATGTTTAAACTTCTAACTGCTGAGCAATCTTCCCAACCCTGAATAGAAATATTCAATACCTTTCCTTTATCCTTATACTGAATTGTTAGGGACTTAACATTACCTAACATATTTCTCACTATGTCCTATTTTAAGCACTTTCTCATCAAGATCCAAAAAAAGAGTGAAGTACTCTTTACCTTTCATGTTTCCCAACAAGGCATGCCATTACTGGGCCAAGTTCATGTCCATGAGCAGCTTGAGTCACTGTTTTTCATGCCAGACTACAGACTGGATGGTAAAAATGAACAGATGACTAGAGAAAGTATCCCACCTGAATTTGCTTTGTAATAAGCTGTTCTCCTGAAATTTATAGTGTCTACTAGTATTTTCTGAGAAAAAAAAAAGAACAAAATCTTTGGAATCCATCATCCCTAGCCTACTTGCCTAAAGACCTCTTCAGTTTACTCACCCTTTTCTTAGATCACCCAATAATTTTGGATTTCCACTAATCTTGCCTTAGTCTTTCTCTATTTTTTTCTTTGTGATTCATTAATGGACATGAGACTTTTTTTTATTTCTTTAGCATAAGCTAAAGAAATTTATGAAAACATAAGTGTATATGTAGGTATGTATATGTGTGTAACTCTATGACAATTGTTTATAAGAAGTAATATTAAATTAATTAACTAATTTAGTCATTTCACAGTGTATCAATATTTTAATGTGTTACACATGATAAATGTATATAATTTTGTCAATAACAATAAATGAGTTAATTGAAAACTGATCATTGATTATCTCTCCTTTCAGCCCATGCACTGCCTTCTTCTAATGGATGAGGGTTGAATCCCAGGGTGCTGACTGCGCATGCTTCATGCTCTAAAACTAGGTAGAAGCACTTGCCTCCATCAGGAAAACTTTTGCTCTTCAGTTACATCAGGAATTACTATTATTATCATTAATTTGGTTTTCTGAGGTAGGGTCTAGTTAATTCACTAGGTAGTGTCAGGCTGAAGGGAACTCACAGAGATCCTCCTACCTCTGCCTCCTGAGTGAGCGCTTGGATTGCAGGTGTATGACACCATATCTGGACCTATCGGGATTTTTGACAAGAAAAAGTTGCAGCAGCATTTCTTCTAGCTCTTGTGTCCCATGGTTCTTTATTTTTTCTGAGTAAAAATAATTTATGGTAAAATTCAAATAAGAAAATGAGCTTTTGTAAAGGTGTAATTTCTGTAAAGATTTTTCCCACAAAAGACTACAAATGTGGAAGTGTGAGATAAAGTGCATTGTGGAGAGTAATAGTCATATTTTTAATTTTTTCACAATAAAAGCACATGGAAGACAACAGAAATAATTAACACTTTGGTAATTCTCTATTGCCTTTTCTCTTAAAAAAACAATCATTAAGACAAAGACAAATAGGAATGCATATCTTCCCCTGAGGATGTTAAATTTTGTTATTTTACGGTTTGGGTGTTTATTTTTTTTATTTTGTTTTAAGATAACCTTTCATGTACAGGAAGCTGGTCTCTAGCTCACCATGGAGCTGAGGATGGCCTTGAATTCCTGATCCTACTGTATCCAATCTCCCACATGCTGGGATTACAGAATTACATCCCATGCTAGGCTTCTTATCTCCTCGAGATTTTAGATAATTTAAAGGTCAAAAAAAGGGTATAGAAGAATCATAATTTTAAGCCCAAGGTTCATAAAGAAATATCAAGAAACAAGTTTAGCCTGTGAAGGACAAATGAATACTGGATTTCTCTGGTGGCGGGGGTGTGCATCGCACAGTGGTGAAGACAGTGTCAATACACTCACTGACTTCCTTTTACTATCACTATTTTCCAAAATATTTGTTGAATGTCCCCACTTCTTTCCAGGAGTGTTATAAAATTTAAAAAAGAATGAAAATATAAAATGTATATTGTGGTCTCGATATCAGTAGTAAAAGAACATAATCTTGGGTGGAAATAATGGAGAGCTTGCCTAGCATGCATAAGGCCCTTAGTTTGTCTCCCAGGAGTGGTGGGGGGCATAGACCATTCTATAAAAACAACAGCCATGAACTGCACTCACAAAACATGTGGACAAATATGACTTAATATTTGAGGGAAAAAAAAAGGCTTCCTAGAAAGATGCCCACCAGGGACCAGAACACGCTGTAGAAAATTGGGAACAAAATCTCTACATGAGAACTTGAACAGCAAGACTTTGACCTTGTGCAGAAATGTGTGCCTCTGAGACAGCCAGCATCTTGACGTCATGGGCGTCATGAAGAGAGACATATTGGCTTGTACAGTCCAGGCTTAAAATATGCTCCAGGCATTTTAAAGGGCAGCTATGCATTGCTAAAATAAATGCTTGAAGCATTATAAAGAAAGTAAAATCCTTCTGTAATGTCACATCCAGAGAGTTTGTCATATAATGTTTTGCCATATTACTTTTAGAAGAAAGAGCCTAAAGAGAAAAAACAGGATAACCATTTTTTTCTGAGGAGAGGAGGAAGGATGCCAAGATGCACTGTCATTTTCTAATTTACCTTTTGTTGTTGTGGCTTTGAGATGGGGTCTCACTCTAGCCCAGGCTGACCTGGATCTAGCTCTGTAGTCCTTGAAAAGCTGGCCACAAATTCATGGTGATTCTCTCTACCTCTGCCTCCTCCAGCCCTCTCACAGCCTTGCAGCTAGAACTGTGTAAGATTGAGCATTGTTTGTTTTTATTACTAGTATTAGTAACACACAGAAGAGGAAATTATCATTAGAGGTAATGCTCTTGGGAAATAAACCTATCTTATAAACACAGTTTTCCTCTTATTTTGAAAGTGTTTTTAGTTGCTTGTTCAAGGACATTGTTTGAGTGACATTAACATTGCTTCACAAAGTCTATAATTCTCTTCATGTGCATGGTGAAGACATCCTTGTGTGAGAGATGTTGAATTAGGGGAAGATAATAATATAAAGAAGATATAAATAGTTTGGTATACTTTCTACCCTTCAAAGTATATACTGAAAGAAGTTATAGTCAAGATTTTTTACTGATCAGAAACAACTTTATTGCAACTAAAAATTCTGAAAATTATTAATTTTTAAGTTTCAAAGGAATGTGAAAGTGCTCCCAGTTAAAACATTTATATTGCAGCTGAAAAAGTTGAGGTAAAGAGAAGTTCAGTTAATTGTTCAAAGGCACACGCAGCCACTATGCATCAACATGTACTCACACGTTGAGGGTATCATGTTTAAGATACCATCTGATAAGAGGAAAGTCATTTTAGTTTATCTTTGTGTCTTTCCTTTGGTACTGTTACATGCTATTCTTCATCACCTGGCAATGGTTGGTTGGCTATTGTCATTGCCTTGCCCACCTTCCTTGTGTTTAAGTTAGTTGATTTCAATTTAGATGTCTTGTGCAAACCTCCCTTAATTGGAAAGAGACTCCAGCACGTCTGCTTCCTGGGCTCCTTTGAATTGTGGTCTCCCAACATGGAATGTCACACAGGTCATGTCTCATTCATGCAGACCCATTCCCCTTCCTTTCTGACATTCCTAACTCAGAATGCCATGGTCCTCATCAGATGCATGTCTTGAACCATTCCAGGTCGAGAAAATGCCAAGGCTTCAGATGACTGGAACATATGAGTCCCCTAAAGGAGAAGAGAGGTTCTGGCCAGTGCTTGATATTTTGAAGAGCAATGCTGAGTCCTATGGTATCATGAGAGTGAGAGAGCTTCAACCTTGTACCACAACTATCCATTCCCCCCATTTTTCAAAATCAATCATAGTTCATCACAATATAAATCCTTTCTGAAATTCCCATCCATTATACATGAAAGATTCATGTTATTCACAACATAATGTTGACACACCATTTTGTGATACAGTAACTGTGTTAAGAGCATCTTATCCTCCTCACTCAATTAAATACATTTGTAAATTTCTTTCCATAAACTGCCAATGAATGGCCCCAGGCCCAAACTACTATTCTCCAGTAGCAAATATAGCCCTAAATTGAAGGGAGTAATTAAAGACTTTTTTTTTTTGGTTTTTGGCTCACTCCCGTTGCACAGAGCTGATTTATTAAAAACTCAAGGATCATTTATTGAATGTCAATTATGCTCTAGGCACTGTGTCACTTATCTTTACATTCCCAGTGTCTAAGACAGAATTTTTGCCCCAGAGGAGATGACAACATTTCTGTGGTTTGTAAGTTTTGTGAAATCCAAAGAAGAATGTCAACAAGCGCTGGGAGAGTCTGGGAAAGCTTCATGAAGCCACTGAAGGCTGGAGCACGCTTTGGGGTGGGGCACACAGTGGAGACAGGGAAGGTACTTTAGGTCAGGCAGGGAACAGCCCAGATTGGAGGCATAAAGATGGCTCTCGATGGAAGGAAGTCAGTCAAGTTGAAGAAGGCAAGCGCTACATTGAAAATTAGCACATAAAAGGGTAGGAAGGAAAATCAAGATTCTAACCTATACTTTTAATGAAATTACACTTGTCTCTTCCATGCCTGAGTACCTTTGCTCTTGGAGTAAGGAGGTGAGTGTGATGATACAGCAGGTTCCTCTGAGCAGCATACAACCTCATGATCACAACACAAGATCTTTTTGAATGCAGTGTGAGCACACATCCCCACCAACATTACTTTGGAAAGGTGTCGGGGAACAACGTGGAGGAATCTAGGGACAGAGAGCAGTTGTTCACCTACTAATAAAAATTACTCCTGAGCTGGAGAGATGGCTCAGCAGTTAAGGCACTTGCCTCCAGTGCCTAAGGCCCCCGGTTCAATTCCCCAGTACCCACATAAGCCAGAACCACAAGGTGGTGACCCTGGTGTTCTCTCTCTCTCTCTCTCTCTCTCTCTCTCTCTCTCTCTCTCTTTCTCTATCTCCTTCTCTCTCTCTCCTTGAAAATGAGTAAGTAAAATTTAAAAAGAATACTCCTAGCCCTGTGTTTTACCAAGTCCTTTCAGGGTATGATACCAGCTGTTGTGTCTGTCAGATTATTAGCATTGGGTTTATCCATTCTACTATTTGTTTCTACTATTTGTCAGATAGAATACCAGACTCTGACAATACAAAAGTGACCAAAATATACTCAATATTCCTCCTGAACTTATAATCTTTTACTAAAGGATGTAGAGTGTGTTGTGAAGCTACATGAAAGACATCTCCTGCAGGGCTGTGGAGATGTCTCTGTGGTTGAGAGTGGTTACTGCTTAAACTTGAGAGCCTGAGAGGTTCTATGAGTACATGAGTTCAATTTCCCAGAGCTCACATTTAAAAGGTGAGTGTGGTCACAAAGGTCTGTAAATCCAGAACCCTTGGGGAAAGGGAGAGCTTATTGATGAAAACAACAGCTTCAAGTTGAGGGAAAGACCCTTTCTCAAGGAAATATGTGGTTGACCAATAGAGAAGGGAATTTAAAGTACCCCCTGGCCTCCACATACATGGGCATGTCACATGTATCTACACACATGCATACATCACACATAGCCCACCACAACTCACATACACAAGTGCAAACAAGAAAAGATAAGATGTCTAATGCAGGTTAGGAGGTCTGAATGGGAGAGATTTGGGAGAATCTCTTAAATGAATCTCAATTGAGATTGGATTTACAGTTGAAAATTGAGAGTCAATTATTATAGGTGAAAATTGTTCTAGGCCCCTGCAGAACACAGCATATAAGATCTGAAGAGGAGAACAGGTGAAAACTCAGAGAAGTTTACTACAATAGGAATAAACTGAGCCTTCTTGATTTTGCCCTAAAGGTCATCTCTCATAGTAACATATTCCAATGAAACATAATAATAATGCCAGGGAAATTTGGAGCTATCATCAGCCACACAGCATGTATCAGAATTCCCAACATTCTTGAAAGCATCATGCCTGTCTGAGTTCCTTAGAAGCAAAGCCTGAAGCATGGATTAGGGTGTCCCATCCATGGGCAGTTCTTCGGGAATAACCTATAAAAGACAGCAAGGTAACAAGAGGATGTTGCTGAGCAAAACAGTGGTTTAGATGAAAATCAGCCTTGGCAGGATGCATAAACCACATGAGTTGTCCCTTCCAAAAGGAAAGGACTTCATTTTTTTAGAGCCACAACAGCCAGTTCATAAACTGCATAATGTTGGGAGCATATCTTCCTGGTTCAGAAATGTCAGCTCTTCCTTTCCTTTGACTCTATTATTTTCACCATCCAATATCCACCAGAGACAAGTCATACAAACACAGCCTCCTTAAAAAGCTGAAAGGGGAAGAAAACATGGTTTCTGCTGTGGTCATTCTGTTAATATTGCTTAATGCAGAATGGGTTGGATAGAGGAGATATCTGAAGAGATTTACGACTGAAGACTCAAGCGGGAAACTGAGTGACCGGGAAGGTAGACAAGCAGCTCACCCTCCTTGGGATGCATCCAGTAAATCAGTTTCTCAGATGGAGGTCTCCAGATGCAGGCTGCTCTGTCTCATGCTGGCTCCAAAAGGCTTGACAGTTTGTGTTGGCTTCTCATTTGTCCAAAGTGAATCATGGATTCCTGAAAGAACCATAAACTTGGTCTTGCAGTTGTCTAGAGGTTAGGTCAAGGGAGAATATTTTTCTGTCTTGTGATTGGGTTGGAATGACATACTCCTCCAATGATTTTGTAGAGTCATAAAAACAGAGAAACTGCCTGGAACTACATCCTCTGCACGTCTTTTGTTCTTACTCCACCCTGTCAAATCTGATCTTTCAGAAATAAATCACTTATTTATGTTAGGATGAGATTTGAAGTTTGATGTATATTTTTCCTAAATATAATAGATTAATGTCCTGTTAATAATTTAAGATTTTGTTTTACAATATAAGGATGTCCTTTATTTTTCTTTAGAATCAGTTTCCTGTATGTGATCATTCTTAATTACAAGATATCTGCTTTTTTCCATAGGACATAGAAAACATAATTATGCTGTCGAGACAGCCAACTCTTACAAAGCAAAAGTGATTTTTTTCCAGATTTTCTGAGCATGGGGTCAGATGGTTTAGGGTTATGAACCACCATTATGCTTCTAATCTTATCTTTGACGCTATTGGATGTTGTGATGGAAACATTCAACTAATTCTCATTTCTGAGAAAATAATAAACTAGTGAGAAGATATAGAAAAAAAACAAGTTAAATACCCTACATACTAAAAAAAAGTCAAAATTAACAGACACGTGGCAGTGTTCAGATAGATGACTACAAGAGACCCTTGATTATTTAATGGACAAATTTTGTTTGTATTTTGTTGTCACAACTGAGTGACCAAAGACACATCTACCAGATATATGTACTCATTTGCCAGTCAGAGCTTTATAACAAATGAGTAAATGATTCATACTATGAAGCTCTGCAGGTGTCTTAAAAAGAAATCAGAGTGGTGGAGGCATGTAGGCAACTGGTGAAATGATGTATCATGTGAACTCAAGGTTTGTATTTAGGCTTCCCAAACATGGATAAGCGGTGTGATTACCCTTAAGACTTAAAACTAGTGTTTCCAGGGCTGGAGAAAGGGATCAGTCAATAAAGTACTTGGTGTCAAGTGTGAGTATTTGAGTTTGGATCCCCAGAACCCGCATAAAACCAGATGCTGTGGTAATCCCATCACATCTATGTAGGAAAAAGAGCCAGAAACAGAACAATTCCCCCAAAGTTCACAGGCTAGCTAACCTGGGAAACTGGCGTGGTAAACAATAAGAGATCTTGCCTCAAACAAGTTGGAAGGCAAGGACTGGTGTCCGAAAGTGATCCTCTGACCTCCATATGCAAGACTGCATGCGTCATGTGCACACATTGATATGCATATACACACACAATAGAATAAAATTTTAAAAAATAAAATAAATTTAAAAAACAAGGACTTGCCCAACACCTTGTGAATTAAAATTATTTGGTTCAATAATTGTATTTTCAGAAAACTATGCAGCAGTTTCTGGTATTTAGACCTAAGAACCAGGCCTTGGTTCCAAAGCTGGTCTAAGTCATATCTAGGCCATGCCAAAGTAGATTGTATCACAACCAAGCTTTTGGCTGCTTAATACAGATTTTAGGAATCAGTCTCTCAATACACTGCACTGATGTGTTATAGGAGTCCGTAGAATCTACACTGTATGTAATGGGGGAACAGATTGTAAATTAAAATATAGCAACCTGAATTGCCCAACAATACCTTACCCAAGAAACCTTTGAAACTCCTTTTCACACACAAAAAAAAACAGTAAATCGAATTCCTATAAAAATGCAAAATACCTACCACACAAAATGTTAAAAAAATGACTATGCTCACTATGCATAACTTACTAAGTTCTTGTTTTTTCATAATAAACAAGTGATATTTAGTGCGAGCATAAGGAAGCATATGAACTTGCAGCTCACAGAAGCAATAACTAATCACCAAGATAATAGAACATGTCAACCGTGTTTTTGCCTAGTAGTTTCTCCTGGCTTTTTCTACTGCTTGAAATCCTACCAATTTGTGAATCCTCATCTCACTTCAGGTACTTCAGGTCTCTGTTTTAATGACTCTGGTCAGAATTATTTTTCATATTCATTCTATATAAAACAGCAAGCACCCACATTACTCTCTCTACTGCTCACTACTTAATTTTCATTCACAGAATTTATAAACCTGATACACATGTTCATTTATTATCACACTGTTCATTTTTGTGGGCCAGAATATAGGCTCCACAAATGTAGAGATCATGATGCTTTTCCTTGGCATTATATTACCAGCACTGAATGAAATCGATTTAACTAGTAAAATAACATGAAAATGGCAGTGTATTAGTTATTTGTCTCATTCCTGTGACAAAATACCTGATGAAAGCAACTTAAGGAAGGAAGGAAGGGTTTGTTTTGGCTCGCAGTCCATCATGGTGGAGCAGACATAGACACAGGAGCAAGAGGCAGCTGATTTCATCACATCCACAGCGAGGAAGCAGAGAGGGATGGTGGTGCTCAGTTCACTTTCTCTTATTTATTCCACTTTGGTCCCCAGCCCATGAAAGGCTGCTGCCCTCACTTAGGATGGGTGTTCCCAACTTAATAGCTAACCTAGACAATCCTTCACAAAGATGACCAGAGATTTGTCCTCTAGGTGATGGTAGATCTCGTCAAGTTGCAAGTGGAGGTTAGCCATCACAAACATCATGACACTTAGGGTTTATAGTAGAGGAGACAACTAGGTATTCCGAACTGCTACAAACTTCCCTCCAAAAAGGTAACTCCAATGGAAACTGTATATTTTAAACATGATAACGAAATATACGCACCATTCATTGTAGCACTAATAATCTGACTATAAACATTCAAAAGCCAACTAAACAGATGTCAATGAGAAAATAAAATAAATTCCTAATCCTTACAGTGGTACATCATGAGGATATTAAAATAATATGGCTAATCTCTATTAGTAATACAAAGTTCTCAGAGAAACAACATATCAAAAAATACAGAATAATCTGATTCCTGAAAATATGACATGCTTGTTTATATGTGCCTGAACTTCATAAGGAAACACAAGAAGGAAGCTAAGCCATTTCTAGCAGTTTCCTATGAGGGAAGGGAAAGGATGGGAAGGGTTTGGCATGGAGTGGAACAGGACTTAAAACTGTTTATATATGAGTTTATTTTTAGCACAATATGTAGCTTCATATTACTGGAAGCACATTGTAAAGGAGAACATGGATCAAATAAATTATTATAAAATCGTGAACTAATTAAGAATGTCTTCTACAGCTTTTATTACCACACCTCTAGGATGTAAAACAAAACAAAAAGATGGAACTGCCCGTTCTGCTGCATCAAAGCAGGGTTACAAGATGCAGTCACTTAGTAATAACTAAGGGAAATGGCCTCTCTTCACTTTGATGTTTGTGAGACTTTTGTGACCTTCACAGGGACTTGCTGGGTCACTATGCTCTCCTCGTCTTTCTGAACCGCCCTGCTCATTGGTTACTTTAGCATCTCTGTGAGTCAGATTTTAACGACAAGGAATTTATTTCTTGCGAGATAAAAGATTCTTCAAGATAATTCTGGTCATATGAGGGTAGATTTAGAAGATTCTTGGGAAAAGACTGAGAAAACAATCTCTTTTGAGAAGGTGCCAGTTTGTGTTGAAGAAGAAGGTTCAGGATAAATATAATTAACATTTATCAAGTCCCCAGCAGATTATCACATGCATTCTTTTAGACAACATAGTTATCATACATTTATCTGCTCATGAAGGCATACAGGAGAGTGAGTGGTCCTCTTGATTTGTCCATGGCTCAGTTTTCTTCAAATGTCAGACTTAAACCAAGAAAGCACTTAAAATATTGAGATGAGTTAGTTATCCTAAGGCACAAGAAACAAGATCATTTAATTCAACAACTATTTATTGAACTCCTCATTCATGCTGCATGCAGTGTAGTAGATACTGGCGGTTAGAGCAGTGACAAGAACACACACACACACACACACACACACACACACACACACACACACACACACACACACACACACATGTCCTGCCCTTGGAAAGTTAAAGTCTGCGTGTGAATGTATAAAAGTAAGATAGTGATTGTGTTTTCCCCGAGATTATATGTGATTTGGTTAGACACGTTAGACATTCGGAGAACTACAGTATCAGAAAAAGTGTTTGTAGTCTAGAAAGAATTAGAACAGATTCTCAAAATGATGCCTGCTATTCCCTTGGCTTGCATAAGGCAGCCCCACAGCAGGTGTTTGTTGGCTTAAACTTGCACGAGTTTTGGAGCTGTTTTTTTCATGGACTTGAACCAAAAAGGAAAAGAAAGGCAAGTGGATTGGAGCAGAGCTTCTATTTGTGAAAGCTGCTCAAATATGGCTGTTGTTATGAGCTCTGAACTCTTGGCCTCTGGCTCTCTGATTCAGGAAACAGAAATTTGAACTCTTCGTTCAATTTAGAGATATTGGTTACTGGGGAACAGATATAAATTAACATCTCTTAGGATATATAATTATTAGGATGCTAGAATATTTATGTACAATATGGTGACTACCTCTTTCTGGAATCAAAGCAGTTGTTAAAAATAATTAACAACCAAAGGGATGTAGAAAAGTAGAATGATGCGTTGGAGCTCTGGGTGGCTATTTTTCTAACTCTGGAAATCTGACCGTTCATTCTTTGTACTGCTTGCCAAAGCTTCCAAACAGACAGGATATTGATATGTCTGGTCAGGATTCATGTCATTTAAGAGGCCCACTAAATAATGTAACTCATTATGGACAATAAATATATATTTAAAAAAAAAAGAGGCCTAGATAGGAGATCTGGGGAGGCCTGTTTGCCACCAGGCTTTGCCACCAACAGGCACGTGACTTGAGGTAGGTCACTTAACTTCTTTGGCAATCATTTCTTGATTTCTATAGTGAAGAGCTTAAAGCAGGCCATCTATAAGAATAGCACTTGAGCTGGGCGTGGTGGCACACGCCTTTAATCCCAGCACCCGGGAGGCAGAGGTAGGAGGATTGCCATGAGTTCAAGGCCACCCTGAGACTGAATTCCAGGTCAGCCTGGACTAGAGAAAGACCCTACCTTGAAAAAATAAATAAATAAATAAAAGAATAGCACTAGCAAAAATAACCTGGTTTTCACCCCGTCATATTTCAGCCACTCTCTCACCATCATGATTTTTAAAAACATACACTTTCTCAATGTAATGAACATCACCACATGCTGTTGCTTAATTTAAGAAAAATGCACTTTGTAATGCTTATAGAAGGGTTAATGCTTATAGAAGTCCTTTAAGTTTATTAATGACACGTCCTTTCCCCTTACACTGAAGCAGGGAAGGAGAAGGACCCAAGATAGGACAGTTGATCCTAAAAGTTAGTAGTTAAGAAACCATATTATGTGTTTCTCAGAATACTCCATGGCTGGAAAGGAAGAATGGAATTATCCTCAAGCTCTTAGTTCCAATCGGCCAAAATTTTACTCTAAAGGGTGCTTTAAAACTGATACCCCAGTTTACCTGGGTCATGAATGCATGGGCAGAATATGGTCTCTCAGCATCCCCTACCAGGGAGGACTTCACAGGTGTACTACATCAGCACCTACATAAAATAAGATGCTCTCCAAGTGCCTCGGATCCCAGAAGGGATGTTTTCTGTGATTGCAAATAAATTAATAGAAAAAAGATGAATAAACCGTATGAAGTCATTCTTTTTTGTCACTCTGTATGTTTATGTATGTGTGAATATGTGTTTTCATAGGAAGCCAGGGAATGGTATTGGGTGACTTCCTTCATTTCTTCCACATTAGTGTTTGGAGACAGGATCTCTCAGAGAACCTGGAGCTCACAGATTCACCTGGACTAGCTAACCAGCAAGGCCCAGGCATCTTCCAGTCTCTGCCTCCCCAGCATTTGGATTACAGGTACACATCACCTCATACAGCACTTACCTGGGTGCTGAGGATCTGAACTCAGATCCTCAGGATTACATCATGGCAAATGCTTTACCTACTGAGCTATCTCCTCAGCTCTGGAAGTTATCGAAGGTTTCTCCTATGTCTTTTTTTTATCTTTGTGGGATCTAAATAGAGGAAATGTTCATTATAATTGGTATTATGAGGTGGGATAAAGCTACCCAATCCATCCACTAGACCTCTATATCATCACAGAATCAAAGATATCTGGTATGGTGGTTTGAGTATAAAATGTCCCTAATAGGCTCATGTTTTGGAACACATAATCTTCAGCTGGTAACACCATTCGGGAATGTAGTGGAGCCATTAGAAAAAAAGCCTTTAGGAAGTGTTTCATTGTGGGTGGGCCTTGAGGTGTTATAACCAGGTCCCACATGCTGGATTTTTTCCTCTCTCTCTCCCTCCCATCTCTGTCTCTTTCTCTCATTCTCTTTCTCTGTCTGTCGCTATGTCTCTGTCTCTGTCTCTGTCTCTTTCCTGTCTTCTGTTGTGATGATGTGATACTGGCTTCCTGTTCCTTCCATCATTCCCCACCATTATGGATTGTACCTTCTGGACCTATAAGCCAACACAAACTCTTCCTTTCCCTAAATTGCCTTGGGTCAGGTATTTTGTTCCAGAAACAAGAAAGTAACTGATACATCTAGGTTTTAGCTGAACTTTAAAGGTTTTTTACCATGACAAAATGACTTATGTCTATAAAGATATTACAGAACAATACAGAAAATCTTGGAATTTGTGTGTTGTGTGTTGTACTATGTTCCTTCTCCTTGAGATAATATCTTGAAGTGGCTTTAAGTTCTTCATTCTATAAAATATAAATAGAGAGAGCCAGGACTGAGGATATGTAAGGGTTACATTTAAAAGCATGCCAACACCTAAGCAGAATTATATTATAAATGTAGTTCTGCTTTGTCTATTAGATGAGTTAGAGAGAATCAACTGAGAGTCTGTCCTGGGATGAGCCCATTTTGAGCATTCTGAGTTCTGGTCCAATGTCATGGTAAACCATCCTGTCCTCCAAAGAGTGAGCATAAGCCCTTTGTCCTGATTCTGAAGGACCCTAACTGCTTTTGTTTCTTGCCTCCTGCCCCCTGGGTAGAGCTGCTATCCAGTCTTGGTCTGATGTCTTCCATTGGCAGGAACCGGCTTTCCCACTAACCTGGTGTTTACTTCCTCTCCCCAGTGCTCTATTTACACAGTATACAACTGAGTGCCTTTGATTGTCAATTTATTCAAAGCCAGGAAAGATTTTGGCTTCTCTTACCTGCCTCTCTTGGCTAACAACAAGCAGGTGTTGAGATAGAAGCAAACAACCTTTCCTTTCCTTGTGTAATACATGAGAAAACTTTAAACATGATTCTAAAATATTCAGTCCATGGTTGTTGCAATAAATTTGATCTTTCCAAGAAATCTATACTCAGAAATGTAGGCATTTTTATTCATTGTCATTGTTTTGTTTTTCACACAGTTACTATGTGACATGAGAGCATTTTG
>PVHP010041009.1:0-15587 GCA_004024765.1 Zapus hudsonius | reverse complement strand
ATGACATACAGTTTTTGTTGATTGAAAAGTCCAGACCCGGAATAGCCGTCAAGAGCTATTTTCAATGCTGCACTTTCTTTCCTACAGTTCTCATTCAGTTTAACTCCTATAACATCAGAATGTGGGTGACCACCAGTCCCATGAAATGTGCAGCAAATAAGAGTCTTTCCCAAGATCCTTTCTCTTCTTTCTAAAAATTATCCCTAAAATACTTACTACAGAAAGGGTAGAAACAGCAAGGTTCTCCCTGTTGAACTTGAAGCACAAACTGGTCATCTCTGCATTCTGGTGTTGAGATATTAGGACATTTGAATATGTCACATTCTGCAGAAGCACACATATATTTGAAACGTTGTAAGAATGAGACAACAAAATAATGTTATTTCTCTGAAATATGGTGATAGTTAATTTCAAGATCTAAATGTTAAAGAGAATTATGAAAATGACAACTATGTTCTTCTATAATAAATATTATTATATATGCAGAAAAGAAGAATCTAACCCACTACTTAGGATGTATATCCTAAATAAAAAATCATTTTTTTTCTAATTGATTAACTTACCACATTTATACTGAGGACAGCAAAAACCATGGCTATAACCAACAATCAATTTTTGACCACTTGTACATACTGGAATGGCATTTTCACACAAAGTCATGTCACACCCTGAAAACAAAACAGAACAATACAATACAATACAATACAATACAATACAATACAATTCAATACAATACAATACAATACGATACAATACAATACATGTTAGTGAGCATATCTAAAATCTTTTGCTGCTAATTGGCAGTAGGAAAGTGGTTCTCCATGAGCTTGCTTCTATGCTACAATTAAACCCATCCTGCCAAAACATGGGCCCTGTGTGAGAAGACACACACTCTCAGGATGGTCTAGGATGTCTGTCACACCTGATTAGGATGAGTCACAGATTCCCAGGTCCTGGCTTTTGTCATATGTTGCTTAATACTATTAATCACCACTGGCAGGTGTTTGGCATGGATATGCATAATAAGATCTGAGAAAAGGATGTCTCTGGCAGTATGTCCTTGTTACCCTGGCCTGATTCTTCGAACAAGCATCATGCATGCCCACCTTTGCACTAAGAATATCATGCTATTCCAGGGCCTTCAGTGACTAGAAGGCTTCAGCGTGTAGACATACCACAAACTTCCTCAGAACAGCAGGTCAACTTATCAATGATGCCCATGACAACTTCAGCTTCCCGGTCACAAATGGGCGAGGGCTTTTCTTCACAGGCTGGCTCTATAGGGATGATCGTCCCATTCTCCAGACACTTGTACAGGGCACATTCATCAACACCCCCATTCCAGATCTCACCAGCAACCCGGCCTTGATCCTCACTATCAGTACAAACTGTAAAAGACCAACAATGTTATTTTACTCCTAACTTGGGCACGAAAATAAATCAAATTGCGATGTTTTGATGTCAGACTATGACTTAACCCCAGCCCACAATGGCATGTGGTAAACCTATCCTTAATCAGATTCCTCTTTTCTTTCATCAGCAAGTAGGTTAACATTTCCCTTTAAGAAAAGTTTGTACATACTTCAAAAAAAATATTGCTACCTTTATAAAGCCTTTCATAACTACATGACTGGCAATTACAAACTTGTTTCTGAAACTGTCTATACATTTCACTTCTATTCATCCTTTCCTTTAATTATTAGCAAATTCCCTTTTCTCCTGACCATAATAAAGCTGCCTCTGACTGGCAAATACTGGACTGCAATTTTCATAATTGTGTACTCTTTTCATCTGCCACAAACCTGGAGTCCATGTGTCAAAAATGATTTGGAAATTAAAGTAGAAAACTTAAATGTTTTCCCTAGATAATAATAATATGCCATTTCTTGCAGGCTTACTTTCTCAAAGCATTATGTTAAACACAAAGTGCTTATCATTTTATGTGTCCCTGTGTTCACCTTATGGGCTAAGAACTATTAATTTGGCTGGGGAGATGGCTCAGCGGTTGAGGCGCTTGCCTCTGGTGCCTGGGGCCCCGGGTTCAATTCCCCAGGACCCGCATGGGCCGGGCCCACAGGGTGGTGGCCCTGGTGCTCTCTCTCTCTCTCTCTCTCTCTCTCTCTCTCTCTCTCTCTCTCTCTCTCTCTCTCTCTCTCTCTCTCTCTGCTTGAAAATGAATAAATAAGATATTTTTTAAAAAAAAGAACTATTAATTTCCCCATCTTACAGATTCAGAGCTAAAGTTCTCACTATGGGAGAAAAAAACTAGAATTTAAATTGAACCTCAAAATCTACTTTTTAATTTTTCTTGTTCTTTCCTACTTATTCTAATGATTAAAACAACAAATATTTCTAATTTTAACTTCAACTGTAATTATATTAAAATCAAACTACACACTCATGTCCTTTCCAATACCTCTTACCTTTGCTTGATCTTTCTCAGCATATCTTCCCAGTATCTAAAAAATAGATTTTATTTGTTTGATTGTGGGATCCCTGTGAAATCAGTTTATGCTTTACTTCTTACCACATTGGCTCTCTGGAATGCACTGAGTTTTATCTGGCCGATGAAGAATGGTTCCATTTTTGCACACACAGTCTTCTCTTAAATTCAGACATTCAGAGTGTCCATAGAACCATTTATTGAGACATGTTCTTGCTTCACATGGCCGTACACAGGGTTGATACTCCTTCCCCTCTGGGCAACTCAGAGCTAGGAACAATACAGGACAGAATTTTTCTAACAATAAAAGTAACCCAATTTAATTCTGATATAAGAAGGAAATGTCAACTTGCTTTCCAAAAAAAATGAATTTTTTTGCATTTTAGTTTCTTTTTAAAGGCAATTTTCCATTTACCCTGTGACCATCTAAAGTAAAATCAGTTATAGATTACATGCTTTGCCAGTCTTGGGTAATATAATGGGAAAAGTTCATTTGCTTTTTATTAAATAAATATGACGGAAAGGTAGTCCAAGTCTGGGTCATATAAATATAGAATCAACAAGTACAAAGGCACTGCTCTGAGCAGTGCATGGAGGGAGAAGAGCTATTCAGAACAAACACTGAAGCATAGGACAAAGCAAGTCACAACCAAGAAAAAGGCTGCCTTGTAGAGGACTCATATATTGATGCCAAAAGAAACTTATTGCTGAGAAGTTTCTAAATGACATTTTAGAAAATTCTTGTTGATTTCATTGCTCTTAAAAAAAAATAGCCAGTGTTAAAAACAAATGCCCAGGACTAGCAATTACTACCATCTCCGTGGAGACAATCTGACAGTGTCTAGAGAAATGGGAGATGTGGAACATTCCAGATGAATCAGCAACAGGGATCCCTCTGGGGAAGATACTGAGGAGGGCGACAGATGGACCCAGCAGAGCTCTGGATGCACCTTGCATTTCTTCAATCGAGTGCTACAGCTTGCATCTCTGCCATGCTGGTTTCTTGGTGCATTTAATTCTTATTTTTGGTTTAAATTTTTTTTAAAAAAAGGAATGCAAGAAGAGGATGTCATTTGATGACTGGAAGATATTTCGCTGACATATACTCACAGCAATAATCAGGTGTCCTCCACGGGATGCAGATATCAAACTTGTTGCACAGAGCCACATAGGCAGAAATGGCATCACATTCATAGTTCCAGAAATATGTGTAATTGATCCACATCTTTTCACAAAAATCCTTTGGTGAAACCTAGAGATGCATTTTGCCTCGGGATAAGTTATACTGTTGTAATTTTCTGAAAGACACTTAGCTAGAGTAAAACTATTTGAAGAATCAAAGAGTAGCAAGTTAATATCATTACTATACTTTTCAAAATTCTGAGATATCACCTCTGAATTCATGTTATTTTACTAAACACTTTACAAAACTATTATATGTGCTAACCTATATGCATCTTTTTATATGAATGAAAAACAGCCTAAAACCTATTTCTGATTCTATGCATTGGGTTGGAGTCATGTTTTCTGTATGATTAATAAAAGTATATCTAGTATAGACTTAAGTGGACACTTCTAAGGCATTCTGTAATGGTACAGAGCATTGCCCATTAGAACACCTTAAATACTTAAAATTTTTGTATTAATATTTCACAATGACTATATAAATCATATGCCTTAATACAGTTTAAATTGGAGACTGACTTTTTCCTTTACTTTGTTCCATATGCAACATAAATTCTGAATAATTTAACTTACTATATTTATTATACTTATATCATTTATTCTACTTTTGCTCTCATTCATTCAATAACACATGATAGGCATGAATTCAGAGATGCTAAGTTCTTCATTTTAATCTTATTTGTTAAACTCCTTTCCCAGGGTCCTATACCTCTACCTGCCTACAAAGAAGAAGGAGAGATTTGCCCGCATGATGAATGAACTCTCCATATCTGCATATCCACTTTGTCTATGGAGATCACCACAGTCCTATCTCTGGTCCTAACCATAGCCTATCCTAGCCTTGCCCTGGAAGCTAATCACACCATTTCTGGTCCCTGTACAGTTCAGGTGGCCTAAGTCAACGTGTCTTCAACAACTATTATGAATAGATCTTCCATTATCAGGCCTAGTGTCCAATATACAACTTCTAACATTCATTTTTCATGACATAGATTCACAAATTAGGTCCGCAAACCTACTGTTTTCCCCATATATATATATTCAACCCAGACTATAAAAACATAACTAGTAGCCCTCCCTATTTTAACTGGATTTTACCTATGTAGCAGTAGATCACAGTATTAGCTTATATCACAAGATATAAGATAATTTAGCTATTTTGGATAGTTTCCAATTCCTCATTATATCTTGGCTTTAGCTTTTCTTTCTTTTGTCATTAACTTTACTGAGAAGATCCAAAGAGAAAAGCTAGCAGTATCAGACTGAACACTAACCCTGTGTGCCCTCCCATACTTTGAATAGTCAAGCCAAAAAAATTCTCTGATTCAGTTAACCTCCAAGTTCTCAGTTTAAAATACAGCTTACAGAATTCATAATGGTTTAAAAACAGATTAAAACATATTCTATATTTATATAATAGATTAAAACATATTCTAAAATATGTTTACTCTTTTAAATTTGTGTATGTGCACTTAAAATATTTACACATTTAAAATTTATTTCCATCTAAATCTCCAAGTAAATGGCACCTCTAAAAAGACTATTTTTTCCCATCACTTCAAACCTTTGGCCCTTTCCCTCAGGGAACTCATCTATCAGGGAACCATGGAGCCTAAGCTTCCCTGTCTAACACAGATCATCCACAGTGGCTCCTTCTTGACTGTAATGTCTCCACTCAATGAGTCTAGCATGCCAGCTCTCGTGTGTGGGTGCTTTTCACTTACTTTATCATGGCACGGACTGAAAATGCCTCTGGTGAGTAACTCGAAGCAGGGACTACAATCATGCTCCGTACAATTCCTGGCAGGTCTTCGTGTGGTTACTTCAAACGATTTCTCAATTTCCCAGCTCCCGATAAATAATTCTATGTCTTCCATGTTGGTAATTATGGTACCATTCTGCATCCGAAGGTCATCATCTGGATCGTCATTGCAGATTCCTTGAAAGACCGTGTGACATTTAGAAGGAAGAAAATTCACTGTCTCCCAGCAGCACTACTGAATCAGCTCAATGTTTAAATGAATGCATCATTTACTGAATAAAATTTATGTGTCCTTTGGTTTTGGCACTGACAGATTATATGTCAAATGTATATGCCAAAATTATATGTCTAATTTTTGTTGAAATAGTAGAGATGTGTCCAATGAATGTGAAAGAAGACATGGGCCTGCCTCAAAATCAATCTTTATGAGGAGATCATAGAAAATCTAAAAATAAGAGATGAATTATTCTGATTAGATAGTCTCCTAATTTAAGAATGAAAATGTATACATGGTAAGGTGCTTCTTAGAACAACGAATATTAGAATATTTCGTGAATGTCTTGCAATCTTTTATTCCCTCAGGAAAGCTCTGATTGAAATATTTAACTTTTACTGTTTTTTTTTCTCTATGTAGGGTTTCACTCTAGCACAGGCTAATCTAGAATTCACTATGTAGTCTCTGGCTGGCCTCAAACTCACAGTGATCCTCTTACCGCTACCTCCCAAATGCTGGGATTGAAAGAGTGTGCCACCACCGATGGCTCACCATTTTAAGAATTATGTCAACTCCATTGCCTAGGTCATGACAGGGAGGGCCTAGCTGGCATAATCCTTACTTCCAGTCCAAGCATAAACCAGCCAACTGAGAGCAGCCACCCAGGCACATGGATTTATTCAAAAATAGGGCTCAGAACTTGAACTGAGAATTCTAGGATACCTAGACCATCTCTTTGTTGAGATAATCTGACTTTTATTTGCTATAGCCTTGACCTTCCTTAAGGAAAGATAGACTGAGGAGATTCCAGAGATGGATCTAAGGCCCATCATTCCTTACCTGAATTCCATCCCACATTATCGTGTAAATTTTCCTAATTCCTTAGACTATAGGCCACAAAACAAGTAAATGAAACATTTCCTATAACCATCAAATTTAGATCTAAAAGCATGAATAAGGTTTACTATTGCTGTAGATGCCCTCTATAAACACACTGAATACAATAACAAATAAAAAATAAATTTTAAAAACCTTTTAACTATACAGGAAACAGCCTCAATTTTTCAAGAGTAAGGTTTCATAGAGAAAGTTGATAATAAAAACATATTTTAGCTGCAAACACATTTTTCAAAATAGGTCCCACCGTAGCCACACCCCAGTGGCCTTCACTATGCTATGTAGAAGAGATGTCAGCGATGGCTTCCCATTCCAGAGTTCATGTTCAGTTTGGGTCTCACCAAAAAAACTCAAACATACTTTTATTTAGTCACATTTCTCCCATCATAGAGGTCATAAAATTAAGCAGTAATCAGCAATTAGAAAAAGGTTACTTCTAGTGCCTTTTAAAAAAAATTCTGTGCAGTAATCTGTTAGGAAGTCAGTATGCTAACAGCAAAGAAGTCAAAACTGTGAAAATAAAAAAGAAATCATTCCCTTTAAAAATAACTAATGATAATTAAAAAATGATAAATCCTGGGGGGAAAATAGACATTCTAAATGTCTATATTCATTACTCAACAACTATTGAATAATTATGCAGACTCAATTATTTTTACAATGATGGCTTAAGACACCATAGAATTATATGGCATGTTTAGCATATTCTCAAAAGTCAAGGAAATATGCAAAACATTTTAGCAAAATTCTACTGATGGTTGAGAATGACAAAGAAACTTACCTATTTCAGGTTGTGCTCAATGCAAGCCTTGGCATTATTTATCTCTAAGTTTTCACATTGAGCATGGTGTCATTCAGAAAACAAGCCATAAAATTTTACATAATACTCAGTGAGGTTCAAAGTCACATTTGCACTGAATCAATATGTTTTCGTTAGGGTTGACATGTTATAAGTTTTACATTAACTTTCACATCTAACCCTAACAACGATCATTTTAAAAGTTTTTAACTGACATGTAACGATTTCATAGTGATGTTTGCAACCTATGTACATAGTGTAACGATGATTAAGGGAGGTATTATTACTTGAAAGATAAGGAAAACGATGTTTTCAGAGCACAGAGCTCCCCAGGGCTCTTACATGCAGCTTTGTAAGAGCCAGTATTATCAATTTTTTCATTATGGATCTACAGGTATGTCTAGCTTGTTTTCTTTGGCTTTGATCATGGTGGCACCAAATGATTAGGTCCTGTTAGAATTAAAATACACCTAACACTTCATTCATTGTCAGTAAAGATGAGTTAATAGAACGATGAAATGTCATAATACAAGGGTAGGCATGCCTTTCAATTTTCACTTTAAAGATCATAAATTAAGCTGGTTTTCTTGCATCTTGGCCCTTTATTGGACATCAGTGCATTCCTCAAATTCACCTGGGGACATAAAAGTGAGTAACCCACCTCAAATGGGCCGCATGGCTGATATGGACAGAAACAATGCAGAGCAGGCAGGAACAACACGGGAGAGAGATTTCAGGATGAGTGCTCACCACAAAGGCCTTCTGTGGAGGACGACAAGTTAAACCGGGAGCCGAAGTGAACGTCTATGATGCCTGTAAGGTGAGCCCACTTTACGATGAGCCCAGCTGGAGTGGTGATCACATACATCGTCCCTGAATCCTCTATGGACAGCTCTTGACTTGCAAAGGGTAAAGGCACAACGATAGAATCCACATCTACCTGGAGTATCATAAATGCACATATTAGGAGAATGTTTACTTAAAGGTACATGCACTAAAATTCAGAACAGGTTTTTCATTATGATAAAATACAATAACACTAATACTTTTATAACAAAAATGAACAAATGGATTCAGAAGTCACTGAGATCATGACGAGGCAAATGGAATCGATGACAGCAATAAAATGAACTTTAACAAATTATTTAAGAAGTGATTTACTGTCAGCATGCTTTGTAAAATAAAGAAAAGAAAAGAAAATTTCAGCAATGTTGAACAAATGGAAGAGAGGACAGAGTCACATAGTGTCACATTTGTTTAAATTGTTGTGAAATATTTCAGATACTCAAAGTGGCATGAAGAATATTATAACAAAATCCACATGCCACAGACAAATCTTCAATTTAGTTTGAGGAATAAAATTTTACACAACTTGAGACTCCCTGATCTGGTTCCCTCCTTTTCACTACCAACTTGCACATTACACCAAGCACTACCTTGAACTTGCTACATATTACTTAAGTCTTGGTTTTCACAGTTCATTCTGTTGTACTGTTAGATATTAATGTTCTTCAAGCTTTGTCATTAATAACAATGAAAAACACATATATCTGTTTTTTTCTAAATCAAATACCATTGTAACCAATTGATTTGAAATTGTGTTTAGTTGTACTGATTTGAAATAGTATATGTTTAGTTGTAGTATTTGGTGAATATACCTCATATGAAATAATGCTTCAGCCTTCAAAAAAAGATTTAATATCAACTACTGTTTATGGTGTGTGTGTGTATGTGTGTGTGCTTGTGTGGTGTTTGCATGCTCTATGCATGTCTGTACAGACTTGCACATGCCCCATGCAATGCACACACATGCAGAGGCCAGAGGACACTGTCCACTGTTTTCCTATTACTTTCTTCTGCATTATTTCCCTGAGAGGAAGCATCATGGAATCAGGAGCTGCCAGTGCAAGATTCTTCCATCTGCCTCCTGAGCACCCGTGTCCCAGCTTGTGTGGCCACAGCAGGCTTGTGACAGGGTGCTGTGGCTCAAACCCAGACCGCATGCTTGCACTCCAAGCACGCTCGCTCACTGAGACGTCTCCCACCTCTTCTTTTCTTTTTCCATTTTAGCTCTGCTGTTCAACTACTTCATTTGATTTCTTAGCTTTTTTATTGTCCTTTGCTGTGCCATGCTGGACTCAGTATTTTTCCATCATTGCATTTTTTTTCTTAAAATGCAAATTTGTTCTCTACCGGGTTTGATTTTATATCTCATCTCAGTCTCTCGGTATGTGTTTAACACACCATATTTTCCTAGTACCGACTCAAGGTAAGGCAGTTTTTTTCAGAAATGTTTAAAATCTAGATTCTTCTTCTAAATAGTGTTTTGATAGTAATTGCGTTCGGAAGAATCATCATCTGTCATCATAAAGATCCTGAATTAGGGTTGGATTCTAGACTTCATTTTCAGCAGGTCCACTTGGTATTATCAATGCAGGGAGACCACAGATTATTCTTTGAAACCTTCTTTTTCATCCTGATGTTGTAGAACGATGAGCTATAACATAGCTCTAAACTTTTGAAGTTATGTCTTTCTGGGCTTCTGATTTATCTCCTTTATATATTGTTTCTGCTGCCACCTGGGGCTGACGTCACTCCTCCTCCTCCTCTTCCCTCTCTTTACTCCTCCTAAAAGACAGATTCAGGTGTGCCCTCCTCTGCCCAGTCCTGTTTGATCTCCTCTAACTGCACAGTACACCTTCACTCCACTTCCAGGACATCTGGTTCACCATGACTTTGACATCTCCTGCTTTCCTGTCAGCAGACAGTTATGCAAAACACACACAACTAGGACATGAATTCAAGCAGCGGTGGTTACCTGAACAAAACTGATCAATGCATCGCCCTCCATAGGGGAAGAATACATGAGACCCCACACATCGCAGAGTAGCCAATGACAGCTAATGGTTGCTTGGACAGGGGAGACAGGGTCATCGGTGGTATGGCCCTGGCAAGCTGCCCATGCCACAGTAAACAACCTTCCACCCATCATGCAAGCAACCCAAATGTAACTCAATGGGTTAAAAAAAAAAGACAGAAAAGATCAGAATAAGGGGAAGGAAGAAAGGTCTTGATGGGAGCGGAGGCCAATAAAAGAGGGTAATTGGAGGGAATCAGATCAAAATACATTATATGCCTGTATAAAAATAAAGTAATTAAATAAGGAAAAAGACTAGGACAAGCATTGTTTTGTCATACAAATTCTCACAAAATAATTTTTAAATACTTCAGTAATTAGTTGAACACACATGACCAATTCAGATGTGTCCAATTGATCTGAAAAAAAAAAGATAAAAAAACCTCTACACAATTTTGACCAGCTCTACAGCATTGGCCAGATTTCAGCTTATTTCCTATCCACTATCTAAAAGATAACCTACCAATTTTACTGAAATCAAAACTACAAATGTTATCATCCAAAAATATACAGATTTTATGTTTTATTTTATAAACCCTTTAATGTCTTGTTTATACTCATTTTAATATTAATTCAATCTAGAATCTATGGGCCTGTGGTAATGATTATTATCAGAAATCAGTATGACATGCCAGCTAATATAAGTAAAAATCTTTCCCCATTGCTTTTTTTTGTCTCAGAGAAAACGATTTACATCTGAGTGACTCATTGAGCTCATAATTCAATCTTAATATCCTAAACTTAGGTGCTGTGGACTAAAAGGTTTTTCCCATCAAACAAGATGACCCCTTCCAAGCTGCTTTGAAATTATTTTCCTGGTTTTCTTTAGTTGACTACAGCAGGATTGACTATTCCTTCTTATTTAATTACCACTTATTCACGAAAGCCATGATGTCAGCATTTGGAAATCAGTTCTCTCTGCTCCCTCGTGGTCTACACGCTGGTGTTTTGGCTACTCCTCACTTTCACATTCTTCCCACCTTGTCTCACTGGAAACACACATTCACTCTGGCACGAAGAAGCTGGGCTGCTTACACAGCATCCCAGAGGGTGTCTGCATGCTAATGGGCCCCTTCCCTCACCAGGTGAAATATTTATAATAACCTTTCTGCACTTTTGTAAATGGAGGGAAATATAGAGAACTGGAAATACACTTTCCATGAGATGAATGATTACCCATAATAATAAAGTGTGCTGATATACCTAATTTCCTTCTTTTGTGAACACAGTTATTTTATATAATTTCTTATTGTTACCATCTCATGTCAGAGTATTTCTTTTTAACTTTGTATTCTCACCTTTCGTGCTACCCTGTTGACAAGTATTTTGTGAGTAGATGTCGTCACGTTTAACTTCTTAAAGCAAAGTCCAGAGATTCTTCCAAGGGAGGCCTTAATTTGGAACCAAAAGAAAAGTTTATGAAGTAAATTATAGTTTTAGTAAGAAGCAGAATACATTTACGAAATGATTTCCAACTACTCACTGGTTTTTTAAATGAGTTTCCATTCTGAAAAAAAAATAAGGAAACACTTTATTACTTTATTCTCACTGTTTTATACACACACACATATATATATATGTACATATATATATATACATCCTTAGGTAACACATTGCAGGTACAATGAATACAATGAAAATAAATTACTAAGCAAAAAAATAAAGCAAACAGAAAATCCTAAATAAATAAATTTAAATGCATTAGTTAGTCTGTAAGCATCATTTGGAGTGATATTATATACTTATAAATGTATAAAACACTTTCTGGCTTTGATATCAAAAGATTTGTCTTATATACTGTTAGAATCCCTGATATTAATATATATGTCAGCTATAGAGTTATGTAGAATTATGACCCACCTGATTCATGGAACATTTTTCAATATGAACAACAATAACTTCCCCAGGGATTCTTACTAAGACATAAGAAGCCATACTGGACAATGCAGCATTGTTCCCGTCAAATGTGATGATGCTCAGCTCCGATAGCATGGAGCACCGACCTAGAACAAAGCAGAAAATGACCCGAAAGATGCTATGAACTCACTGTTTGTGCTTTTACAACTCATTTCTCTCTTTAAAATCTTGCTAGCCTTGTGTTTGACAAGAACAAATCAAAAGGTCACATAGTTAGAACAAAAATTGTTACTCAAATGGCAGAGCACAAAACCAAGAGCCTTTAGTAAGATGATTGATCACCTCAAACATAAAAAGAATCCTAAAATAATCCTCTCTTAGGATTGAAAAAATGGTCCTCACATGAGAAGTGCCAACTTACAGGGACATTCCCACTCAGGGCAGCAGATGTCCGTGTTCACTTGAACAGGCCTTCCCCGGAATCCACAGTCTGGCATTTCCAACTCTTTTGGGCAATTCAGAGACCAGTTGTAAAATGTCCATTCCATATTAAGGCAGATGTACTGGCTACAGTTATAAACAGGATCAAACTCCTGTGGCTGTTAAGGAAAGAACATGAGTGCACTTTTCCCCAATTTCCACTAATGTCTGATGAGTTTTCTTCTTTCACATTCACATTACTAAGTGGAAATTTACAACAAAACAAAGCTTTTCAAAGATAAACAATTAAAAATTGACAACTTTTGTTGACATATCTGCAATTATAGATGCATATTTAAGCTTGCTTTGACACGAGGCTTACCCATACCTTCAGACATCAGAACAGTCGTTCAGGTTTCTCTTAACCAGTGTTTTGTAAGAAGTCTTTTAAGGTAGAAGTCAATCTTTGCTCGTAGGTTATATAAAGCCAGTATATGAACATAAATATTGTCAATTGCAAATTAACTGATAATTAAAATTAGCTTAATCATATGTAAATATTACATGAAAACTTTATATGTTGCTTTGACAGCACCCAGATGGTAATGTCATAACTTAATTTAGATAAATAACACAAAACTTCGAGAAAAAGTGTTCTTTTTTTCTAGTTCTTAAATCACATTCTACACACTGCAGTAATTGTAGCACTTATAGACACAACGTTGGTCTAACTAGCCTATTTGATTCCTATAACATTTAACTAAGGTAGGAAATATTTTCCATATTTTTCAGATGAGGAAATCAATATGGAAGTAAAACTTTATGCCCACAGTCCCACTGCTAGTAGTAATCGAGTCATCATTCAGATTCACTGACATAAATATTTAGGAATTTGAGGTCTTGGCTACTTGCTTTGGCAAGAATTTAGAAGGAAAAATGAGTAACTATTTAATACCCATTATATGTCATGTGTTAATGAAAATCCTATCATTTTCTTCTACCTAAACATTTTGGATCAGTTTCTATCATTCTGATATTATGTATGATTTCTAAAAATCAAAACTAAGAATAATTAAGTAATTCTATAAATTATGTGACTATGAAGTGAGGGCTTCTAACTTTAAGAGTGAAAATTAGACCCAGCTTTCTAAGAACCCATTGTGACCACTCAAGAGAATGTGCTCTTCATCTAACAGGGGAAAATTAAATCAAGTAGAAGACAACTAAAGCCTTCACAGGCTGAACAATCAAATCTTCTAATTGTTTTAAAATACTTTATTTTTATATTGGCAAGCAGCGAGAGATGGAGAGAAGAGAGACAGAGAATGGGCCAGTCAATTATTATACCCTTTCCTTTAACAAAGGAACTCTGCATTGAGTTGACTGAGTTCAGTGCCATGAGCCAAGGCTCAGACCTCATCGTCCTTGGTTTTAGTCTACTATTCTACCTTCCTGTGACCTTCTCTCTTCTTGGATTCGGCTTACATAGAAACTCCTGTGTTTTCTCCTATGTGTATGTTTGTCATCTTTTCTCAGCCTGTGAAACTGGCAGTGTCCTTTCTCGCCTGCATTCATTCCCTTGGAGATCCAGACCCAAAAGTTCAAATACCATCATCTCCTGAGAGGGCTGTAAATATTATTTTAGCTTAATCTCAGTTCTTTACTTCACCAGTGTTCACCAATCCTGTCTATCCATAGCTGGTTGATGTAGATGAAGAATCTCAAAGATTTTTTTTATTTCTTTTAGCCTTTGTGAGACAAGGTCTCATGAAGCCCAGGGTGGCCTTGAACTTCATGTGTAGCCAAGAAGTCTGCCTCCTGCCTCCACCTCCCAAATGCTGAGATTACTGGGCTGTGTGAGCCACCATACCCAGCTTTAGGAATCACCACCTATACAGGGAAAAACTGAACTCAAAACTACAACCAACCCAGACCTTCATTTTTTCCCAATTTTCTTTTCTGGGAAAATCCTACAATTGTGTAAGGCAAACACCTTGGAGACCTGGGTGTTCGTTTTCTGTTTATTTTGTTTTCTTACTTAGAGCCCTTAACTAATCCTTCACTGAACTGCGTGCCTTCCAAATAAAAACAGCCATTTTCCATCAGCTCCACGGGCATCACCCACCTACACAACACCGCCTTCTGCCTAAAATTCTACAATAGGCACTTATAACTGGTTCTGTTGCCTCCTTATACCCTACATGTAACTCAGTGGCAAAAATGATTCTGAGTCAAAACAGATCATATAATTCCAAACGACAGTCTTTACAAAAATCTTCAAGGCCTTACCCCTTGTTCTTTTCTTGTTATATTTCTTCCATCTCTTCTTATCCATCTCCTTGTCACACTTTTATTTTCTCTGCTCTGTTAGGACCTCTGTCTGGCCCTGACCCTGCTGTACAGCTCAGGATCTCAACCTCAGATCTTTTGCTCAAAAGTCACCTTCTCAGTGAAGACTTTCTGACCAAAATTGACAATAGTGTTATTTTTCTCCTAAATATCATCTTCTTAACATTTTATATGTTAGTAATTTTTTATATAAATTAGTAATTACTCATTACTAATTCCTGAACTCTCAATCTGGTCTGAACTCCATGGAGGCAAGAATTTTTGTCTACTTTTAAGTTCCATCCATGGCACCGATAGTAGTTACCTTATTAGCAGCTACAGTGTCTGACAGGAGGCAACTTAAGAAGGCAGAGGTAGGAGGATCGCCATGAGTTCAAGGCCTGAGACTACATAGTGAATTCCAGGTCAGCCTAGATCAAGACTCTATCTCAAAAAATAAATAAAATAATGAAATAAAATAAAAAGGAAAGGGTCTATTTCGGCTTACAGCTGGAAGTTACAGTCCATCAAGTCAGGGAAGGCAGGCAGGAAGAAGCAGAGAAATGAATGCCGATGCCCAGCTCACGGTCCTGTTTTTATTCAGTCCATGGCCCCAGTTCATGATATGCTGTCACCCAAAGTGAAGGTGGCCCCATTCCTTCAATTAACCTAATCTAGAAAATCCCTCAACGTTCTAGACACTTCCAGAGAGTTGTTTTCATGGTGATTCTAAATCCTGTCAAACTGACAACCAGAGAATAACCA
>PVHP010041008.1:0-15463 GCA_004024765.1 Zapus hudsonius | reverse complement strand
GACTGCTGCAATGAAGAGAAAAGCCAGAAAACGAGGACTTTGGTCAAGATCATAAAGCTGGTGTCCTGCCTCCGTCCAGAGCCCTCTCCTGGGCCCAGCTCCTCCCAAGCATTCCTCAGAGCGGTGCTCAGGAACTTGCCAGCTCTTGAAAGCCATCCCAGACAACCGGGGCACAGGGTGCCCGAGGCAGAAACAAGGTCACCAGGAAACCATGATGGCAAAACAGCTAAATTTGCAGTGAACAACATGCTCCTTGGAAGAATAGTCCAGAACATTCTGAGGAGAAAATAACAGTCTCTTTTTTAAAAAAGAAGAAGGGGGAAAAAACCAGGATCCCAGACGCAGTAACTGGAGCCAAATCGGACTCAGGGAGGAGCACGGGAACATCATGGGAAGCCACAGAGCCCCCTCCAGGCCTTCGCCAGCTCCCAAAGAAAGGACTAAGCCAAGCATAAACTGGGACACCTTTTTCTGCCCAGGGAGCTAAAATTTAGGGTTAGATCATCTTTATCTTTTCATCTTTTTTTACTGTCTCTTTATTTGGGGGATTGGGTTGGTAATTGCACTTCTTGTCTGTGCTGGAAATTAGTGTAAAGCAACGCAGTCAGTTGGTGGCATTCAAAATAGAAGGAATCACATGCTGGGTGTGGTGATGTATGCCTCTAATCCCAGCAGACCTAGGAGGATCGCTGTGGGTTCGAGGCCAGCCTGAGACTACTGAGTGAGTTCCAGGTCAGCCTGGGCTACAGTGAGACCCTGCCTCGAAAAACCAAAAACCAAACCAAGAAAAACAGACTCCATGGTATCTGAAACACCAAGCATCTCAGGATCCAATATCGGCCTCCTTGGGACTGGGGGTATTCAGGATGGACAATGCAGTGTCGCCCTCTGCCTGGTAACAAAGGCCCAAGAGTGAAATAAATTCACGGTCAGGAAGGCCCCGAATGCAGCTCAGCACAGCATTAGCTAAAAAGAAACAGAACGTGGAAAAAGCTGCCAACCAGAGAGCAGAGCGCCAGCCCTGAGAGAGAGAGAGAGAGAGAGAGAGAGAGAGAGCGCAGTTGTCTGGCTTCCCCACACCAGGGGCTGCAGAGCAGGGCCAGGGAGGCAGGCCAGTGCCTGGAATATTTGACAAATGTCTTCTTGGCCTCAGAGACGGTCGGTGGCTTGCTCTTCTGTGTCCTGGGCTTGCTTCCCTCGTTCTAAATGGGTTTTGATTACACCCATACACAAATCCAAGTGAAGAAAATCAAACCTTAAGGTTAAGCTTGGCTACAAACCATCCCAGTCAGGCGAGGGACTGGTTCTAGGGAGACCTTGCAAAGGTCAGCCAGCATCCAAACAGCTAGAAATGACTGCAGAGCCACAGACAGACACAAAGCCTACTTTACACCTTTGAAATGTGTCTGCTATCCATGGCTACTGAGGTGTTTCTTATCACATCCTCAGCTCCTCCCGTTGCCAGCACATCAGCTACAGAGAATCTATTTCTGGACCTTGAAGTTGAACTTCTGAAGCTGTGATCTTGTTCACATCTAAGAGGCACAGCTCCATTTTTGTGAATGTGAGCCCCCCCCCCCACCGCATCCTCCCAGGCCCTGAGACTTTTGACTCCCTGGAATGCCTTTCTCTCTCTTTTCCAACCTATCAGTAATGTAGTTTCATTGTGTGAGGTTCATTAGTTTAATAAAAACAATATTTGGGCTAGAGAGATGGCTCAGTGTAAGGCACTTGCCTGCAAAGCCTGACAATCTGGGTTCGATTTCCCGGCACCCACGGAAAACCAGATGCACAAGGTGGTGCATGCATCTGGAGTTTATTTGCAGTGGCTAGAGGCCCTGGCACACCCATTTTCTCTCTCCTTACAAATAAATAACTAAAAATTTTCTAAAAATAATAAAAGGGAGGCTGAAGAGATGGCTTAATGGTCAAGGCGTTTGCCTGCAACGCAGAAGGACCAGAGTTCAATTCCCCAGGGCCCATATAAAGCCAGATGCACAAGGTGACAAGGTGTCATTTGCAGTGGCTGGAGGCTCTGGAGCACCCATTCTCTCTCTGTTTGCCTCTCCCTCTCTCTTTCTCTCTCTCTCTGTCAAATAAATAAATAAAATATTTAAAAATAACAATAAAAAGGGAGGGGGAATCATAATGGTTTATGGTCTATAATTATGGAAGCTTCAATAAAAAGTTAAAAAACAAAATAAAAATGATGAAAATATTTTTAAAGATTAAAAAAATCAATATTTATAATATCTCTACAGATATACAGAAACACTTGAGAAAATCAATGGGAGACGAGTTATGCCTCTGGCACGTAGAGGGACCATTTCCAGGGACCCATAGGCTGGACGAGGCCTGAAAACACCGCCCTGGCCAGGTGAGCAGAGTCCACCCGACAGTGACGGCACCTGACGGATGAGGATGACATTTGTTTTCGCGTCCTCAAAACCATCACGGCCGCCTAGTGATGAGAAGACAATCAACTGATCAAGGACCACTGCAGAGCTGGTTTGCAGGCAATGGGGGCTCCCTGGACCCAAGTCAAGTCCCAGCAAAGGGGATCTCCACGCCCTACTGCTGTCTCGGAGCTCGTGCTCTCCATGGGCCTCGCTGGCTGGACAGAACCAGCGTTTGAAAAGAAGACTAATGGGGGGCGATCCGGGTAGGCTGTGCCTATGTCTAGGGCTTCGCTCAGCAGCCCGCCAGGAGCCTGGGTGGCTGTCCATAGGGAAATAGGTCATTGAACTGCTGGTCCTGGAGGGTCCACTTTCACTCTCTGTATAGGTACTTCTCAACTGACATGCCGAAAAGCTAAAGCAAAATTTTAAAATAGGTTCAACAGTCACTGCCTTTGGAAACTGCCCCCGCTAAGCTCAGCTGCTGAGGCTGAGGCCTGGGGCCTTGGGACACATTTAACAACCGTGATTCAGCGAATCCAGTTTAGAGATGGTTGGGTTAAACGACTCAGCACAAATCACAAGCAGGGACCATGGCAAACCCAGCAGGTTCGGGTACCAGCCAAGGGCCCACCAGCAGCGTCCTGCCCTGCCCATCCTCAGGGATAAGAAATAGCTGCTGAACAGAAAGATTGTGAGAGCCGTGGTAGAGGAGACTATCCAGAGACTATCCTATCATGGCACCCCTCAGTAACAACATACTAGGGCCAGGAAGACCCGGCTGAGTACTAGGCTATCCATGGTCCCCTGTCACAAGGACTGATCCAGACAACCCTTGGAGGAGGACATCCAGCGGATTGGAGATGGGGGTGGGGGGCATCAGGGAATTGGGAATACAACTCATTGTTTGCCCACTAAATAATGTAACTCATTATGGACAATAAAATAAAATAAAATAAAATAAAATAAAAATAGCTGCTGAAGTAGGTTAGGTGAAAAGGATGACTCCTGTTTCCTTTCTCCTACCTCAGGGGGGAAAAAAAATCTAATGCAGGGCTGGAGAGATGGCTCAGTGGTTAAAGGCGCTTGCTTGCAAAGCCTGATGGCTTGGGTTCAAGTCCCCAGTACACACATAAAGCCAGATGCACAAAGTGGAGCATGCATCTGCAGCTCGTTTGCAGCGGCTAGAGGCCCAGGCGTGTCCGTTCTGTCTGTCTCTCTCTGCTTGCAAATAAGTAAATAATTTTAAAAATCTAATGCAAACTAATTTAATTATTTCCTTTAAGGTGATGAAATCGACATGAATGTCTTGATGACATCCTTGTTTATGTCATCTAATTTTACAAAAATATAACTTTACAAAACTATATTATACATATGCATATATATTATAGTACCTCATTCTTCAATCCTTAAAATAATTTTTAAAAAATAAGACAAACCCAATAGCCGGGTTTGTTAGTTCCAGCACTCGGGAGGCAGAGGTAGGAGGATCACCATGAGTTCAAGGCCACCCTGAGACTCCAGAGTGAATTCCAGGTCAGCCTGGACTAGAGTGAGACCCTACCTGGAAAAACAAAACAAACAAAAAGAAAAACCCAGATAAACTTAGAAAACTTCCATTTGACAACTCAGGAAAGTTCACGCAGGAAAGAGACATGAGGATCAGTAACCAGAGAAACACGACTACAGGCGGAAATGGCTCTGCCACGCACAGCCTAGGCCAGCATTCGGAGTGTCTGGGTGCGGTGTGGAGGCCGTCAGTGGATGGACTCCGCGAGTGGCCGAGCTCGGGTGTCCCGCAGGCCTGTCTGTGGAAGGCACTTGTCTGCAGGGATAGAAAGGGCAGCAGCCCTGGCTCACTAACGACAGACAGACAGACAGGGGAGGGGCGCTGCCCTTGGGGCTCCTGCCAACAATGGATGCTTCTTTCTCCTACTTCCCAGAAACCGCATTAGCCGTCCAACAAGGTCAGCAAAAAAAGAAGAAGAAGAAGAAAAAAAAAGCAGCTTTCACTTGGAGGCAATTTGGTTCCAAAAATCTGTGAAGTTAAAACTAAATCAAGACCTGGCACATCCCAGCTTCACACTGCTTCAGAGAGAGAGAGAGAGAGACAGGGTGTGGGTGTGCCAGGGCCTCCTGCCACTCACTGCAAACGCACTTCAGAGCCATGGGCCTCTTGGTGAACCTGGAGAATCGAACCTGGGCCATCAGCCTTTGGCAAGCAAGCATTTTAACCAGCCCCACACTGGCTTTTATTCCAGCTCTGGGGGGAAATCAAAGCTCAGCTGACTCGGAGGCTAAGGCCCAGAGCCCTGGGATAAGGTCTATTCAGCTACACGCTCCCTGATTATCCATTTCAAACCTTAAAACCATCTGCTGATGTGCCAAAGATGAATACAGGGCTTGGTACCTCCCTCTGGCTTCAGACTTCCACCCAGCTCGAGGTTACTCCGTCAGCACCAAGAAATGATTGCTTGATTTTATTTGTTTGCAAGCAGAGGGAGAAGAGACCCAGAGAGAATGGGGGTGCTTAAGGGCCTCCAGCCGCTGCAAACGACCTCCAGACGCATGCTGTCCACTTTGGCATCTGGGCTTACATGGGTACTGGGGGCTCGAACCCAGGTCATCGGGCTTTGCAGGCTAGCGCCTTAACCACTGAACCATCTCTCCAGCCCAAGAAATGATTTTTTCAGCTTGCTGTGCCGTCGGCCCACCTAGCCAAGCAGTGTTTGAGTAACCGGACGACGCTCCCCTGCTAGGGAAATGCCAGCAACACTGGATTTTCTACTTTCCTGCTACAATAGACCATTGGCTGAATTACAGTTCGTTGAGATTCAAAGGATTTAGATATTGGGTCTCGTCATTTTAACATCTAGAAGAATCTGTGGATGGAGCTCACAACTTTCTGGCATGTTCATTGCTTCTGGATCCTTTTGTTTTAAAGAAATTGTCTTTCTTTCACCTACTGAAGCATCGGGACGTGCTCCCCGACTCCACTGAATTCCTATGGGATCTCAGCATTTATCAAGGGCTGGAGAGATGGCTCAGTGGTTAAGGCGCTTGTCTGTAAAGCAGGAGGACCTGAGTTCGATTACCCAGGACCCATGTAAAGCCAGATGCACAGATGGAGTTCGTTTGCAGCGGCTGGAGGCCCAGTCTCTCTCTCTAATAATAATAAGAATAATAAATATTTATCAAAAGCGGCCCGTGTCAGGAAGCACATCTATGGAGCTAATGACTTTAACAACGAATGATGACCCGATGGGAAAACAGAACCCAGGGACTTGACCGCTGTTCCAGTCAGCCTGTGGCTTTGAACGTAACTCCATGGCTGGGCTACAGCAGAAAAACCAAAACCGTTTTAAGCCCTCCAGACAAGAAGAATACCTTTATTCCGGCAGGAGGTGGAAACTCTGATTCCTGCGTTTATTTTCACGAGCTTTTTATCAGCCAGCATTGCTGAATGGGTTTTAAACCTACTCCAGGTGCAAAGCAAAGCAGAAATGAACCCACAGCTGTGCTCCTTAAGGAGCAGAATGTCGCCGGCACAAGCCACTAGTTTTAATCTTTCTTTGTAGGCCACACCACCGCAGTCAACAGACATCGTGGCAATCCAAAACACAGGGTTATCCGCTTTGCAGGGAATCCTGGAAATTAAGGAGAGGCATCTTGGGGCTTCGGACGGCTCAGTGGATCGCAGAACCCACAGAAAGCGGAGCACAGCGGTGACTGTCTGGAACCCAGTGTGTGAGGTGCAGACAGAGACCCTGGAGGGCCCTGGGTGGCGAAGCTGGTGTGCTTGGATGGGTGCCCAAGGTTGTCGGTCACCTCCACAGGCCCGCCGTGGCAAGCATCCATATACATGCACACAAAAATAATAATTGTTAGCCGGGCATGGTGGCGCACGCCTTTAATGCCAGCACTTGGGAGGCAGAGGTAGGAGGATCACCATGAGTTCAAGGCCACCCTGAGACTACATAGTGAATTTCAGGTCAGCCTGGGCTAGAGCGAGACCCTACCTCGAAAAACCAATAATAATAATAATAATAATTGTTTAAAGCTGACATTTTAAGCAATTAAATTAACAAAGATGATGTGATGTCGGCGTCTTTCATGGTCAGGATCGCTGGATGGGGAGGAGCAGAAAGTCAACAAGAATTCCAGGTCAGCCTGGGCTAGAGCGAGACTCTACCTTGAAAAATGACGAAAAGGGAATTTAACTGGGCTGGAGAGATGGCTCAGCAGTTAAGGAACTTCAAAGCCTAAGGACCGGAGTTTGATTCCCCAGCACCCATGTAAAGCCAGGTGCACTAAGTGGCACATGCATCTGGAGTTCATTTGCAGTGGCAGGAAGTCCTGGCACGCTCTCTCTCTCTCTCTCTCTCTCTCTCTCTCTCCTCCCTTGCCTCCCTCTCCCTCCCCTCCCTCTTGCTTTCTCAAGTAAATAAATAATTTCTTAAAAAAGAATTTAACAACTCAGGGTATCAGGATTAAGAAACTCAGCAAAATTATATGCCAAATTGTGGGGGTTTGTGCATTTATGCATTTCATTTAAGACTGGGGAGATGGCTCAATAATTAAAGGCACTTGCTTACAAAGCCTACTAACCTGGGTTCAATTCCCCAGTGCCCACAAAAAACCAGACACACACAGTGACACATGCATCTGGAATTCATTTACAGGGGCAGGAGGCCCTGGAGCACCCATACACACTATGCTCACAAATAAATAAATAATTTTTTAAAAAATCTGTATCTCTAGAGTTAAATAGGATTTCTGGTGAGCCCACAAGAGATGCCTTTGAAATGAAAAGCTTTTGGTTTTAACAGTGGTGCTTTTTGAACGATTGGACTATGCTGGCATTTTTTTTCTTTCAAGTATTCTATAGTTTAATTCGTTGCTACAAGTAATGGACAAACTGCCTGACACGGGGGGGGGGGTGCACACCTTTAATCCCAGTGCTCGGGAGGCAGAGGTAGGAGGATCACTGTGAGTTCAAGGCCACCCTGAGAAAAACACTTAAAAAAATAGTAATGAACAAGGAAGTAGGAGCTAGTCTAGTGTCAAGAAGTGATGCCCAGCCTCTGCTCATGCCATGCTCTCCCCTGCCATCTGGAAGCTTCCCCTCGAGACTATAAGCCAACACAAAACCCATCACCTGCTGTTGGCTGGTCAGGTATTTTGTTCCAGCAACAAGAAGGGAGCTACAATACTTGGGTGCTCAGTTTTAACCCATGTGTAGCCATGCCCTGCATAGCTTTGCATTTTTTATGTTTTTTTTTTTTTTTTTTTTTTTGAGGTAGGGTCTCACTCTAGCCCAGAGTGACCTGGAATTCACTCGGTAGTCTCAGGGTGGCCTGGAACTCACAGTGATCCTCCTGCCTCTGCCTCCTGAGTGCTGGGATTAAAGGCATGCCCACCACGCCTGGTTTATAACACCTTTATATTCTCATTCATTCTCTCTCTAATATCTTCTCTCTCTCCCTCTCTCTCCTAACATTTTCTATAGTGAACAAATACCAACTATATAATATGGGGGGGTCACGAATTCTTGGAATCTTGCTTCCTCAAATATATGTTGGTCTCTTTTTTTGTTGTTTTTTTCTTAAACCAGGAAGCAGGGCTGGTATTTTCCTTTTAGCACCAAGTAGAGGAGTGACACAGCTTTTGTTTTCCTGGCTTGTCTAGGGTATTATTTCATTATTTTGCTGACCTCATTATGGAAAATTACTCAGAGTCAAGCATAGTAGGACAGCTGTCCCTGACCACCAGCAACTGCAAAACACCGGGGAATAAATTTAGACTTCCAGAGCAGAACGAGAAATCAATCAGTTGATGCCAGGGTGGGGGAGGTGATGGTGGGCGGGGGTGGTCAGCATCACCAGAGCCCCAAAGCCCCGATCCAAGGGGATGTCAGTGTGCCACTCATCCGTCTGCAGTAAGTGTCTAAGGACAGGTCACCGTGGAATGGCACTGCCAACGTCAGCTGGGTGGAAGCCTCCTCGGCAGGGATGTGGCCCAGAGCTAACTGCTCAAAGGCAGAAGCAGATGTGACTAGAGCTACCTAATTATTGTCAAAACTCCCAACAGAGGTGAACGGCTTGGTAAAGACGTCAGACTCCACTGAAGACAAGCTGACATACACGTGTGTATATGCAGCCAACAAAGAAGGCAACTGGCCCCAGCTGTCACCACCCTGAGGAGGTCACATTCCTCTCTAGGAGATGGGGTGACCATCCCTTCATCCTCCAAAGGGCTGTTTATTCCTGAGAGGCGGGGGAGAGCAGGAGACACGGCCCTCAGCAAGCACAGTGGAAAGTGAGCTTGTATATTTATCCCAAGAATTCCAAGAAGACTCTTCCTTCCGTCTAGATTCTAAGCATTATCTTTGCCCTCATTATTTTAAAGATATTCATTTATTTGCAAGCAGAGAGACAGAGAGAATGAGAGAACCAGGGCCTCCAGCCACTGCAAATGAACTCCAGGTACAAGCATCACTTTGTGCATCTGCTTTGCATGGGTCCTGGGGAATCAAACCTGGTCGTTAGGTTTGCAGGCAAGCGCCTTACCCACGGAGCATCTCCAGCACTTGATGTTGACTAGCTATGATTTAGGCCAGAACGCCCTGAAACTGGTCTCAGGATTCATTCGCTTCTACAAAGCTCGTGAACACACTAACAATCAATAAAGCCAGTGACACACGTGTGTGTTCAGAGTAAACAGCCCAGCCAAAATGTGAGTGGGCACACTATACGATCTTTTTGGGTACGTGAAAGGCCTTTGGCCTTTTATTACAAAGGCAGTTTCAGGTCCCACACCTGGCCGAAATGCACACTGGAACACCTTCCTTCCATGGGTGCTCCCCCCACCCCAGGGTGCTCTTTGGAGGGCAAGAAACAGGATATTGGGTTCTGAAGATCGATGTGTGACGCCCTGGAGACACTGATCTTAGCGTCAATAACTTCTTAGCACAGGGAGTCGAAGCTGCAGGCACCCTCGCACCCGGGACTGGCTGTGTCTCAGTCAGAGCCGGGACCTGACTTTCTTCCCAGAACCCTGTCTCCTTCTCCCATCAGCAAAGCTCCAGGAAGCGAGTGTTTTCTTGTCTTTCTACCTTCTCTACTACACTCTACCTTTTGGCCCATATAAAATAAACATAACCACATTGGAGAGAAAATAGAGGGACATGCCCATCACCCATAAGCCTAAGTATGGTGATTATTAACATTTGAACAATCGTAAGTACCAGGGGTGGTGGTGCACACCTTTAATCTCAGCACTTGGGAGGCAGAGGCAGGAGGATCGCTGTGATTTTTGAGGCCAACCTGGAGTTACAGAGTGAGTTCCAGGTCAGCCTGAGCTGGAGTGAGACCATGCCTAAAAATGAAAGAGAAGAAAGAGAAAGAAAGAAAGAAAGAAAGAAAGAAAGAAAGAAAGAAAGAAAGAAAGAAAGAAAGAAAGAAAGAAAGAAAGAAAGAAAGAAAGAAAGAAAGAAAGAAAGAAAGAAAGAAAGAAAGAAAGAAAGAAAGAAAGAAAGCCAGCCTGGCATGGTGGCACACACCTTTAATCCCAGCACTCTAGAGGTAAAGGTAGGAGGACTCTTGTGACTTTGAGGCCTGCCTGGAACTCCAGAGTGAGTTCCAAGTCGGCTTGGGCTAGAGGGAGACCCTACCTCAGAAGGGAGGAAAAATAGTGAGGACTCAGAGCAGGAAAAAAAATCAGTAGCCACAGCAGAGGGAGGGGTGGAGTGGGACCTGGAAACAGAGCAAAGAAAAGGAGATGCCAGAGCTTTCAGGGACCCTCCAGAACCTTCCACATACTCGGAGCAATACTAGGCAGCCACAGCCCTTAGCTATTTTATTTGCTTCTGAAAAAAAAATGGTTTTAAGTGTCTTTTTATATTTCCTAGAGGGAAGAATGAGCCAAGTTAGCAAACTGTGTGCAGACAAGATTTTCCATCTTGTCTTGAAAATCATGCCCTGAGAATAAAAACCCCACACATGTGTTTATAATTTGAGAACAGACCGAGACCCAGACCTGGAGGACTGACAGTGTGGTGAGCTGGTGGCTGGCACTTCTTCAAAGGAGAAAGTCGTGAGTGAGTGTGTGTGTGTGTGTGTGTGTGTGTGTGTGTGTGTGTGTGTGAGAGAGAGAGAGAGAGAGAGAGAGAGAGAGAGAGAGAGAGTTGTTTTTTTTTTAATTCTATAGCATTAAAACACTGACTGCATTTCACTCAGTTTCTAAACTTGCTAAGTTTTCTAAACTTGTCCTCTGGTAAAGTTGTTACAGTCTTTCTTTCTCCTGTGCCGTCTGGGAGGATACTGACAACTCAGGCCTTCCTTGCTCCAGAAAAGAGCTCTGCTAATGCATGATGACCAGAGAGAGCTTGGCTCACCAAGCTGCACAACCACTAAGATTATCGCCAAAGAGACAAAAGAATTGCACGTCGGGCACACCTTCCTGCCGCTGTCTGCAGTGGTGTGGCAGAGGTGATGTCCACCCTCTGCTCCTGCCGTCGTGTTCCTGCCACCATGGACCTTCCCCTCCAGTCTGTGAGCCAAAATAAACTCATAAAACTAAAATAAAAAGAATTGCCTCTCTCTCTCTTTCTCACTGTGTGTGTATATTTCAAAGTTTAGGGATTTTGTATGTTGCACATGAATTCAGTATCTGAGAGCAGAGCGGGAACTCCCAGTGTCGGTCCTTGTCCAAAACTGCTCTGTGACCAGGCAGGGGTGCAGCTGGGTCACCAGTGGGTTTGGGGACACCACCAGACAGCATCGAAGTTTGGAAGCGAAAATGCACACAAGACAAAAGCTGCCACAACCGCTGGCAGCCAGCAGGGGTGGCACAGACTTGTGGTCCCGGTGCTTGGAGACTTAGGGGCTGTTCCTAAGTCTGGATGGGAAGTTTGAGGGTACCTGGTCTACATAGCAAGGCCCTGTCTCAAAACAACAGCGGGGCTGAAAACGGGCTCAGCAGTTAAAGGCACTTGCTTGCAAAGCCTCGTGGCCCTGGTTCAAAGGCCTAGTATCCACGTAAAGCCAGATGCACAAGGTTGCACATGCATCTGGCATTCATTTGCGGTGGCAAGAGGCCCTGGCATGTCCATACATCCTTTTTCTCTTTCTCTGCTTGAAAACAAATAAAATTTTTTAAAAACACCAATAAAAAAATAACAAAGCTGCCTTAAGTAAGACATGGTTGGGGGTTTCTGAAGGTTCCTAAAAGTTCTAAGGTTTTTCTTCTGTAAGAGTTCAGCAAAATTCCTTTCTCTGAAAACAGAGGAGCCAGAAAACTGAGGAAAACAGGAATACCTACAATCAAGCGCTTTCCTGAGGCCTTCTGTTCCCCAGTCACCAAGGAACTGACTGTTTGCCCTCCACACTATCTGGAAGGTGCTAGCATTTTCCCCACTGGACAGACAAGGAAAATGAAACTCAGAAGTTACGTAAGTGACTCAACAAATAAATAAATGCCTAAGCCAAGAGAGGCTCACTTCTGATGCCAAGATCTTCCCTCTGCCCAGCCTTTGTCCCCCTCCAAGCCGTCATCCCCTCGCCAGGGCGACACCCAAACAAAAGACGGAGTTGTCTCCACTGTTCTGTATGCTTTAGTGCTGGGTGGATGGCGAATCTTTTCTGGCCGGGGGATGGCTCAGCCATTAAAGGCACTAGCTTATAAAGCCTGACAGCCCCAGTTCAACTCCCTAGGACCCATATAAAGCCAGATGCACAAAGTGGCACATGAGTCGAGATTATTTACAGTGGCAAGGGGCCCTGATGTGTCCATTCTCTCTCTTTCACTCTTAATCAATCAATAAAATATATTTTTAAAGAATTGGGGCTGGACGTGGCGGCGCACACCTTTAATCCCAGCACTTGGAAGGCAGAGGTAGGAGGATCACCATGAGTTCAAGGCCACCCTGAGACGACAGAGTGAATTCCAGGTCAGCCTGGGCTAGAGCGAGACCCTACCTCGAAAAACCAAAAAAAAAAAAAAAATGGGGACTGGAGAGATGGCTCAGCGGTTAAGGCACTTGCCTTCAGTGCCTAAGGCCCAGGGTTCAATTCCCCAGGACCCACATAAGCCAGACTCGATCTCAATCTCTCTCTCTCTCTCTCTCTCTCTCTCTCTCTCTGTGTGTGTTTGAAAATGAATAGATAAAATATTTTTTTAAATGCTTGATTACAAGCCAGGCGTTGGTGATGCACGTCTTTATTATCAGCACTAGGAAGGCAGAGACAAACAAACAAACAAACAAGGTATCATCTTATTAAAATAAAAATACTTGCTTGAAAAGCCTCAAAGCCAGGGTTCGATTCCCCAGCACCCACGAAAATCCAGATGCACAAAGCAGTATACACAAAGTGGCTTGTGTGTCTGGAATTCATCTGCGGTAGCAGGAGGCATGAACGCATCCATTCTTTCTCCCTCCTTCTCTCTTTCTCTAATAACTAAATAATTTTTTTTTAAGAATCATTGCTGGGCATGGTGGCACGTGCCTTTAATCCCAAAGACAGAGATAGGAGGATTGCTGGACAAGACCAGCCTATGACTGCTAGAGACCCTACCTAAGAAAGAAAAAAGGAAAGGAAAAAGAAAGGGAGGGAGGGGAGGGGAAGGAGGGAGGGGGAAGAGGAGGGAAAGAAGGGGAAGGAGAAGGAGAAGGGGAGGGAAGGAAGGAGACGGGGAAGGGGAAGGGAAGGTTTATGTTATAGGAAACAAAACCAACTTTTCTGTGCATGGAAGTTTCCACTCCCTTCCCAGTGCCCCTCAAAGTCCCCTAACGTTCAATCCTGACAGGGCTTCCATTGAGAAATGGGTTCTCTGTGCCTCTGAGTCCTCTAGTGTCCCTTGCTTTTAGGAGGAGAAAAGTCATCAACGGGCTTAACCAGAAGTAACCCTGTAACCTTATGTCTGGCCAGTGAGCCAAGTGTCCCAACTGGTGTAATGGTGGCAAGTCTGTTATGGGGAAACCAACTCTCTGCTTGGACTGGAGGCCTGCTCCATGGGAGGGAATTCCTGCCTGGCGGTGAAAACCTACTCAAGAGCGGATGGCTGAGGGGAAATAACTGCCATTGTCTATGGGATGTAGCATGTCCACCAAACTGCCCTGTAAACATGCGTATGCTCATCTATGACTCCTACCCTCACTTTCGGGTAGAGGAGGCGTCTCTTTTCAGAGGACGGCGACCACTGGAGTGACTGGAAAAAATAAAGTGCTGAGAAGTGACAGTGGAGTGTTCAGCACTGGGACATCTCTCTCACACCTTCCAAGGCTCAGGGGCCATTGTGGAAGAGGTGATGGAAAGAATGTAAGAGCCAAAGGAAGGGGAGGAGTGCTTATGATGCAATTATCCAGACACAAAGTGACCTTGATATTCACGACCTCACAGTGCTGATGCTACACAAGACCTGCATAATGTGGGGGGGGGGATGATGGCATCAAAATACGAAAGAAAGGAGTCAGTAGAGGGGGGTTTGGGAGGGGGAAGATTGTGACTATGATCATGGTACATTTCCTGTCTGTCTGTCTGTCTGTCTGTCTGTCTGTCTGTTTTCCAAGGTAGAGTCTTACTCTAGCCCAGGCTGACCTGAATTCACTCTGTAGTCTCAGGCTGGCCTCGAACTCAGTGACACGCCTGTCTCTGCTTCCCGAGTGCGGGGATCAAAGGCCACCATGCCCGGCTATATTGCCTATATTTATGGAACTTGTCAATAAAAGGTTAAAAATGAGGAGAAAAATTAATTTCAAAGAAAAGAGTATGAAAACCAGTATCATATGGGAAGAGGAGCTAATACATCCTACCAGGATGCACTGTCCTCGCTGAGAGGAAAATGAAGCGTTTCTTTATACAGCATAAGGCTAAACACCACAATGTGCCAGGTACCTTCCCGAGCGGTGTGCGCGTGCGTGGTCAAGTGTCCTGTGGGTGCTGTGGTTCTGAACTGGGATCTCAAGCGTGCACAGCACACAATACTCACTGAGCCCTCTCTCCAGCCCCGTTCTGACTCTTGAAGACTGATACCAGACACAATGAACCCCAGGCCCAGCCCCTCACTGGACGTTAGGACCACACTGGGTCCATATTTCCTGCTGTCCTCTGGAAATGGCCTGGCATTCCTGCTTGGATTTCAACCCACGAGACATATCTGTGATTCCCTACAGATCAGCAACAGCCTCGATAACGGGCAAAGATTCAAAATTGTTGGGGAAAATATCCAGGACGTGTCTAAGAAGCTCCCTCACTTGGCACAGGCCTTTCAATCCCAGCTGTCAGGAAGCTGAGGCAGGAAGGGAGCAAGTTCAAAGCCAGCCTGGGAGACTGTGTAAGGAGCTCTGGGGATACAGCTCAGTAGCAGAGCAGGTGGTTCAGTCCCTAACACCACTGAATAAACAAACTAATTACCTAACTTAATTAGAAATCTGAAAAGCAAGGTATCTTACTCCAACACAGAAAGTATGTTTCAGAATGTTTAGGTTACAATTCCTTTAGGTGCACCTGGGCTTTCTCTCTCATTGTGTGTGTGTGTGTGTGTGTGTGTGTGTGTGTGTGTGTGTGTGTGTGTGTGTGTAGACTGCCTCATTCAAGTTCTTTTTTTCAAGTTTTTTAAATGTAATTAAATGTCCACTTCTCATTTAATATTTATTTATTTGTTTGTTTGTTTGTTTGTTTTTATTTGCAAGGACTCAGAGAATGAGTAAGGGTGTGTCAGGGCCTCTCACCGCTGCAAGCAAACTCCAGATACAAGCACCACTCTGTGCATCTGGCTTCACATGGGCGCTGGGAATGGCATACAGGGCGCTAGTTAGGCTTTGCAGGCAAGCGCCTTGATGGCGGAGCCATCTCTCTAGTTCTACTTGTATTTTTGTTTTTTGTTTTTCAAGGTAGGGTCTTGGTCTTGCTCTAGCTCAGGGTGACCTGGAATTCACTGTCATCTCAGGGTGGCCTCGAACTCACAGCAATCCTCCTGCCTCTGCCTTTCGAGTGCTGGAATTAAAGTTGTGCACCACCACGCCCACTTACATCTTTTTAAAACTTAAGGATGCATAAAGGATC